>JADFUC010000212.1:0-73485 GCA_019722365.1 Lithospermum erythrorhizon | reverse complement strand
ATCGGTATACTTCGTTCCGGTTACGTATTGCTACCTTTTTGGGTAGTACCATTGGATATATGTAATTTATTCATATTTCACTATTATATTATTGATTTACTTTCGTTCCGCATGGTAAGTTCACCTGTGTTAAGTTTAACTAAACCGCGGCTTACATCCGCACCGCGTTGGTAGGTATTTCGTTTATGCCGAGTTGGCCAGGCGGTTGAGCGAAAGGCTGTTTGAGGAAGTTTTTAATTTCGAGTGGCTAAGGTGAGCATCGGGTGTAGGAGGATCCTCCTGATCGATTTTGGTGGCCATTTTTCAAGCTATTTTGATTGTTGTATTTTCGTTTGAAACTTTAGCCTTGGCGGTTATGTTTATTGATGCGATCTTTACTCTGCTTGCCCGGCATTCTTGTTTATTTGGGATATGTTGTATATATATAGGTTGGTTGGTTAGATATGACTGATGGATTGTAAAGTTTTTAAGCTGTGATTATATTGAAAATATTATATGTAAATCTTATTTTTGAAGGAAGCGAGTAGTTTTAAAGCGAGTGGGCTCACGTCGGTTTGGTGATTACTGGTGTTCGGATTGCCAATGACTCTTACCTCGGGCGGCCATGGGGGGGGTCGTCTGATTTTAGTATCGGAACTTGGGTTTCGGATTACTTGGGTTATACGTGGTAGTTGTGTGTCGACTTGTTTTCCTTGAGTCACTTGTGAGGTGAGGTGTCTTTTGTAAATCACGAGATCCTTTCTCTTTGTTGCGTAGGCGGTGAGGATGCCACCCCGAGTTCGAGGCGGAGTGGGCGAGAGGTGCCGGTGGGACCCCGGAGGAGGCCGAGGCTGGTAGGGGTATAGGCTGTCGATGATGCAGTGGACCGTGAGGGGTTCGGAGTGCCGTCTTACGAGCATGTTGAGGAGATTTAAGTGGGCCTCGTAGAGGCCGTTCATGAATGCTTTCGGGTGGCCGAGCGGCGGGGGGTCGGGTCGAGCAAGTTGCTGATTGGTTTTCGGGGGATCATAGAAGTTTGCGGGGTTTGCCCGAGCGGGCTATTGAGTTCATCCCAGGGATGAAGTCGATTTTTTGAGCCGATGGGGATTGTGGGCAAGATGAGGTAAGTTGCTGCTTATAGACTTCACGGGGGTGCGCGTGGTGGTGGGAGGAGGAGGAGGAACACAGGTGCGTCTCATTGCCGAGAGGGGAGGTCGTGATGCACAGGGCCGATTTTTGAGCTTCTTCCGGGAAGAATAATTGCTTAGAGACCAGCATGGCGGCTTTGGAGGCGGTTCGTTGACCACGAGGGTTGAGGGAGTCGGTTGGCGTATGAGAGATAGTTTAGTGATACATTGCCGACGCACTACGATGAAACATCGGTAGGCGAAGGATCACTTTAGATTCGAGGATGGGTTGGCGTGGAGATCGTCCGCAGGATACTGTTGATGGTTTTTTACTAGTTTCGTCTTTGTGGGAATGCGATACGAAGATGGAAAATGAAGTTAGCGAGCGAGGCGAAGTGGATCGAGAGGAAGTCGACACGAGACTTTCTATTCAGTAGGCCTTCTAGCTCTAGAGGGGCCGAGAGGAGGGGGACGGACCCGTGATAAATCTGGCGGAATCCTTGATGCCTCCAGAAGCGATTCGCAGTCATGCACGCTCATACCTTGATGGCGCTTCTGAATCGGCGGGAGTCAGAAGAGTATCAGTTGTCCCGTTGTGAGTACGAGATAGAGCCTGGCTTGACGAGATTCTACAGGAAGAAAGGAGTGATGCTATCTTATAAATCTTACTTGGCCGGGACATTTTAGCGAGAAAGGAGTGTCCCGAGCACCTAGAGGAGATGCTAGTACATCGGCACCGATTCGGCTGTCGGCGTCTGTTGATTATGAAGTCGTGGTGGTCGATTCGGCGGCAGGCCGAGGGGGATATGGAGGCTGGAGGACCTCGGAGGAGTGCAGGTAAGGTAGCGGCCTGACGGGCCAGTCGAGCAGAGATTCGCGCCGTTCTTTCGTCGGGAGGCACGGGATACCCCGAGTGAGTGCACGTTATTTTACTAATGATGGTGAAGGCGAGGTGTTGTTTGATTAAGGAATGCAGCGTTCTTTTGTTTTCAGGGGAGTTTTATTTACGCCTTATACGTATGTTTGTGCAACTGCACATTCCCACTTGAGATTATATGGGAGTCGGTGTGGTTAGATTGGTATATAGAGGCGTCCTTTGATTGTTTGTGAGTCAGCATGGGAGTTGAGCAGAATCTCAGGTTTTAGGGAGGCAGAAAGATTTGCCTTGAATTTTGTATAGGCGCTTGAGGCTAGGAGATTGATTCGGAAAGGTGTGTGTTGGGTTTCTTTAGAGGTACTCATGGTTGATTTGAGTAGAGAGGCAGTTAGAGGATGTGCGGGTTGTTAGAGTTAGGATCTTTTCAAAGGAACTTTGAGTTCTTTGCCGGAAAGCGGAGATCGAATTTGCTATTGAGGTTATTCTGATGCGGCCCCGAATTCTCTTCCACACCGTGCAGGGATGGCTCAACCCGAGTTCTGAGAATTCCAACGGACTGCGCGCAGGGAGTTGTTGGACAAGGGGTTCATCAGGACCAGAGGTGTATCTCAAGTGAGATGCATGAGGTGTTGTTTTGTGAAAGAAGGATGATGGTTCGATGAGGTGTCAGATTTGAGATAAAGTGACCAAGTAGGCAGGTCTGTACTTGGGTAATGATTTGTTTGATCGGTGAAGGATGCCAAGGTGTTCTGAAGATTGATTTGAGGTGGTTATCATCAGTTGAGGGATCAAAGGGGAGGATATTCGAGATAAGGTTTTCCGTCTCGTTATGGACATTATGAGTTTATAGTGAACGATGCCCCGTTTGGATTGGCCGAATGCCTTAGGTGGCCTTTATGGATTTGTTGAACACGGTGTTTCGAGAGTATACGGATAAGGTTTGTGGTGGTATTTAAATTTGTGTGTTAAAATTATATTCTAGGGGAGGAGGAACGTGAGGCGTTTGCGGTGTGTTGAGACCTTGAGGCGACACCGGTTGTAAGTTTTCCAAATGCAATGAGATCGGATTTGGCGAAAGTACGAGATTCACGGGTCATGTGACGATTTTAGAGGCATTTGTGTTGATCCACAGGAAGGTGGAGAATTTGTGAACAATTGGGGCGTCAGCGAGGTGTGACTAAGGTTAGGGAGTTTCTTGGGGTTTAGTAGATTAAATGAGGACTTTCCTTGATGCGGCATGTGTACAGTTGACGAAAAGGGGTTCCGTTTGTCTGGGATGATGATTGTGAGGACTGCTTCAGGGTACTAAAGGGAAAGTTGACTTAGAGCATGGCGGTACCATTACGAGGAGACTCGTGATTTATAGTGATCTTGCCAGGGGATTGGAGTGTGTCACGTGCGAGAATGGGAAGGTGTTGCACTTCCCGGCGGTTGAAATCACGAGAAGAACTATCCGACCCATGATCTTGGTATGACGATAGTCTTTGCGTTGAAATTGTGGAACCTACGTATGAGGTTAAATGCGATTTTTACCCGATGGTAAGAGTTTGAAGTATCTACCGGAGAGATTTGAATTTGAGGCAAAGGAGATTGGATGGTCGCCGATTGATTATGACTTGACTATTTAATTATATCGCGAGAGGCAAATGTAGAAATCGAAAGGACTGAGAGAGAGAGATAGGAAATAGGCGGGAGTCGATTTTGATGTGCGGTGGCAGGGAGATTTTTCGCCAGTATGAGAGTTAGGCCGGTGCTTGTGGATCGAGATCTTAGCATTCTGCGGCCGGCCCGAGATGAGAGGAAGCTACTTGGTGAGCTATCGATTAGGGATGTGAGGGTGGAGTCGGTCCGGTTCACATTTGATGAGAGTGGTGCCTTGAGGAGTGAATGGCGGTGTGTGTCTGTATTCGGATGGTGAGAAGGAGAGATTCTTGATGAGGCCCATAATATTTCCTATAAGCGTACATCCGGGTAGCGCAAAAGATGTACTCGTGACTTAGAGATTGTGGTGGCGGGAATGAAGAGAGATCACGAGTTTGGCTGTGAAAGTCTTGGTTTGTCGGTAGGTGAGAAGCAGAACATAGACATCCTAACGGGTTTATTAGAACTCTTCCCTATTCTAGAGTGGACATGGGAGGAATATCACCCATGGACTTACGTGTTTGGGCTTCTGGGGCGTTGAGGCGACATGATGGGATTTGGGTGATTGTGGATAGGTTATCGAAGTGGGCGTTTCCTACTGTCAGATCTATAGATGGGCTTTGAGACTAGCGATGATTTGTATGTGGATCAAATTGTGAGGTTGCGGGGTTCGGTGTCGTTATTTCGGACATGACCTTTAGATTCACTTAAAGGGTTGCGGAGGGGGTTTCCGGGGAGGCAGGGACTAGAGTGGAGTTGAGTACATGCTTTTCATCCCCAGAACAGAATCTTGTAATCTGGCGAGAGGGCCGATCACGGACATTGGAGGATATGCTCAGAGCTTGTGTTTTGAACTACTCAGGAATTGGGGCGATGAGTTGCCCAGTTGAGTGTTCGCTACTGACTCGCTTTGGCGTCAAAACTTACTCGTACACGCCAATGGCTTTCAAACTAATACCGACAACTCATGACTTCTACGCGGTGCTTCGCCTTGTCACGGGGAGATATCTCTCTATTTGTTATCTTTCTTAAGTATATAGCTAATTCCCGATAGTATTAAACTCACATAACAACTCAAACTATTATCATTAGTTTACCTTAAAGTGCTACTCCCAAATATAGTCATCACTCCTATGACATACGAGATGTTTATCGCTTAAGAACTTTAGTCGTTTCATTGTCTTATACAAGCTGAGCAACATAATAATGCTAAATCCAAGATAACTTACGTCACGGAATTATGTAATAACCGCTACGGAAAAAAAATTTAATTTTTCGATTCGTGCTGGGACCAGGGATAGTATAAATAATTTTAGATGATAATATTTATTTAGTAAAATTTTTAGCAGTGCATTTATAATTTAGTAGTTTTGCTATGGAAAATTTTATCTTTGGAATTGGGTTCGTTGAGATTTTAGAAATGCGATAAGCGGAGAAATTAACGCTTGAAACCGAAGCAGGACTCGGGATTTTTAAATATCTAATTAAATGCTTATCCAATAGCATCATCGATAATCAGCTTACATGCTTATTTCACTTTTCCTCTGGTGGCGAGATTGCGCCATGAAATTTTCTTCCGTTTCTCTCTTACGATTGTCGCTCAAACTCCAAGATCGTTTGTAGAATATCGTTCTCCCGTCGCCTGTGAGGTTAAGGTATGAAAGTTCAGTCTTTTGGGATATTTCTTGGGTTTTTGAAATGATTTGACTTTTAGTTGACTTTCATAATTTAATTTTATGATGAATCTTAGTTGGTTATAGGTTCTATGATGTATATAAGTGATTAATTCATGACTTAGAATCGTTTGGAGATGTTATGGGTTGACTTTTAGGTTTCGATTGACTTTTTTGGGTGATATTTTTCTAAGACTTTAAATGTGTAGGAGTTATGTTGGGACCTTATTATAGCTATTGTGAGAGGATTTAAATCGGTGATTAAAAATTTATTAAGAGGCGATTAGGTTGAAAGTAATATTTTCAAGTTGAGTTATAATTGATATTTTGGAGTATAGATTGTTAATTAGGGACCCTGGCGATTAACTAGAATGAAGCTTATAAGGTTGATTTATAATGATAAAGTAATAAGATGGAATTTTAAGCGATTGATTTGGTTGTGTCCGATGGGATTATAATTCGATAGTTATCGTCATGTTAGACGTTTGAAATAGTTCCCACTTTAAATTGGTTATATATCTTTTAGAGCGAAAGTGTAATAGTAGATGCTTGATTATACTTTCATGTTTTCGTTGATGCTAGTGGAAAGAGCGGTCCGTGATTGTGTTCGCTTTGGAGGTTTTTCAATGACCTTCAAGGTACTTATCTCCGGTGCCCTAAGTATTTATAAATTGTGTGAACATGTTATTGTGTTATGATTACGTGAGAATGATATACATGTAATTGTTATATGATTATGTGATTATAATGCATGGCGTTAAAGATTGCTTGAGGTAAGTAATGGCTTGAACTCGAGCTTATATTTACGAGTTACGTGGCCTTGTCGGCGCTTATGATTTACGTGGCCTTGTCGGCGATTGTGTTTGATTATGATTGTGAGATGTTTAGCTATGTGCTTGGATATTGTTTGGGAGTAGAGTAGTTGGTTATTGAGGTAGTGGTTAGAGTTGTATGACTTGGGGTGGCTTGGGTATCGGGGGATTTGACCTATGTTGGAAGGATGATTAGGGGTTAGGTGACTCTCCTTGCTTGCGGGATATGCAGCGATATTGGCCTTATACTTAGTGTATAAGAGCGGTGTGCCTTATAGCAGTGTATAAGAGTTGTGTGCCTTATACTTAGTGTATAAGGCGGTGTGCGCAGTGTATAAGAGCGGTGTGCCTTTGTACTTAGTGTGTAGTGCGGTGTGCACTTATACTTTGTGTATAAGTGCGGTTGTGCCTTATACTTTGTGTATAAGTGCGATTTTGGCCCTTATCTTTGCGGTATAGGAGTCTGCGGGGTGATTATTGATTAGTCCATTAGATGCGGGTAAGGCAGTTGACATATCTTGCGTTAGAGGTTTGGTATACTAGTGGGGATATGAGAGAGATAGGAGGTTTGATGACTAGAGTTTTAGTAAATGAGTTTGAGCCTATTGATTTCTTTACGAGTATGCTTCTTTGAAACGCTTCTATTATATCTTTATGTATTATATGCGAGACTGCATTGGAATCATGTTGTGTGACCTTTTTAGATGTCCTGGGTATATGTAATTTATTCATATTTCACTATTATATTATTGATTGACTCGTTCCGTATGGTAAGTTCATCCTTGTGTTAAGTTTCACTAAGCCGCGAGCTTTACACCGCACTATATTGGGCGGCGTTTCGACTTTGTGCGAGGTTGTGGTAGCGGTTGAGCGAGAGAATTTTGTTTGAGGATTTTGTTAAAATTGGCTAGAGTGGCCCGTCGGGTGGCGAGGTCCTCATGAAATGCGATTTTGATGTGTTGTCATTGTTTTCATTGTTGTATTTTACTTTTATAAACTTTAGCCTTGTCGTGATTCTATTGCATTTGTGTCTGAGTACAATACTTACTCTCTTTTGTAGCCTTGCCGGCATTACAGTTTATTTGGAGATGTTGTATATATATGAAGTTGGTTAGTTAGATATCGCTTTGATGGATTGTAAGTTTTAAAGCTGTGATTATTTTGGAAATATTATATGTAATCTTATTTTTTTGAAGGGAAGCGAGTAGTTTTTAAAAGCTGAGTCGTCCGTCAGTTTGGTGATTAGGTGTTAAGGTTATAATGACTACTCGCACCGAGGCCGACACGGGGGGGTCGATACAAATTATCTCACCAAATTCTTCGTTTTGATATCACGGAACTTATTCGCACCAATGATATGTCAGCGTCGTGGTTAGATCAGAACTTATATTCTAACACATTTGAATCAATTTTTTCACCATATATAAATATAAATCAAAATCATCGATAGATTAGCATGAACCTGTTTTATAATTTTTGTACCTAATGTTCTCATTCAAAAAGTATCTCAATCAAATAACCAACTCGACTTTTAGCGGTAGGGAGGTATAAAAAGATTTATACCAGCCTAGGATCCACAAAGAAAACAGAATAATATTATCAATAATCAACTGACCCTAATTCGGCGTAATTTAAGTAATGACATCTAGTATAATCGACACAATATCCATAACCAATAAACAAATGAGTCATAAAGCAGATCCGCAAACACCATGAAAGTTTAAACGACATGTAACA
The DNA here is from genome assembly GCA_019722365.1 of Lithospermum erythrorhizon. Classification (NCBI taxonomy): domain Eukaryota; kingdom Viridiplantae; phylum Streptophyta; class Magnoliopsida; order Boraginales; family Boraginaceae; genus Lithospermum; species Lithospermum erythrorhizon. Next base: position 65,639 of record JADFUC010000212.1, on the reverse strand, counting down.
CAACCGAGACGGGCCCGGCTCAAGCCTACGACAACACAACTACATGCTACAACTAAACCCTTTCGATCGACCTGATGACTCCGTCGGCTTCAAATCAAGCGGTGTCAGCGGGTATCATCCTGATCAACTCGACGGCTCATACAAACTCGTATGACCGTATAAGTTTACGCAACTAATGCGCATATATTCAGCCTCGACTGCGGGGGGAGAAACTTATGCCATCGACATAAAAGCTATCGCCAAATAAATAGCAGTGCAGGAAACTTAAAAACACAGCTGCTACCGAGGTATAAAGGTAAATACGGATAATACAACAACGTACATACTGACTAAGCAGGCTTTATACGTAGTATGGCGTAATACAGTTGAGTACAACCCACACATATATCAAAAACTCCTTAAAACACCTATACATTTCGATGAAGCCACACTCTGGCGACCGATACGAAATGAAGCAATTTGACCTACTCCGAGCCCTAGGTTTTATTTTTCCGTGGTGTCACAGTATTAGTTATATAGGTTATAGTTGTTGGGAAGTTGGCTATATTTGAGTCTTCTTGTGGAGTCTGAATTTCTCTTCTTTCGTTGACCGTTGATTGTTGAGGATGCCACTTGGAAGATTTTTAAGTCGAGGCTAGTGTGTGGCGCCACTTAGGGAGGGTTGGGGATAGATCGGAGTCGTTGTTGTGGTGACATGGGGAATTTAAGGCGGGTTTGGGCGCTTTGATCAATTATATAAGCTGAACTTGAATTATGAAGAGCCTTAAAAGTATTTGTCATTGATGATACTATTTGGATAAGGGTTTCCGTTGAAGTTGAGTAGATTACGTAACTTTCGCTCTAGATAGTTGGTATTCGAGGATTGTGAACTTCAGGCAACGTGTGGAAATGAGATGCTAAGATATGGGTAGATTTGTTGGAATTTGGTTGGAGAGAAAAGAGATGTCACAGGATGTTGGGAAGGAATCTATAATGTCGGAGTTGGGTTGTTAAGTGGTTGAGGTATTTATGTAAATCTAAGATTGTTGATCTTGAATTAAAATTTGAGTTAAATCACATTACTTTTGAAATGATTGGTGGAAGAGTGTTGAGTGATAATTATGAGTGGTTGGACCCAGTATTAGGTAGAGAGAGAATTAATTTAGTTGGCGATATCGGGATGGACTAAACAAGTGAAGATGAAATAAGTTAATGAATCTTGTTATCCCAGGTGTGGGGTATGAATATGAGGAGAATGAGAGAGAATAATGAAGTGTCGTAATAGGTTGATATTGGAATTATGCCGATGGATCTTAAGGAATTGAGGATAAAAGAATGGAAAATTTTTGCGTATTAATGCGATTAGTGGTTATGTAAGATTATTAATTAGCACCAGATGCATTTGGAATATAATTATACATCTGAGATATTGGAAAAATTGGTATTTGGTAAAATTAAGTGTGCTTGAGTACTCTACTAGAGAATATAAAAGTTAGTTTAATGTAACTGAAAGCGGTTAAGGATAAAATGAATATTTAGTTGATTGTCATTGAAGTTTTAAAGTTGCTTAAGTTGTGAAGTGTTGTTTGAAGAATAAAGTGGAATAATGAAAATTTTGGGACTCTGGGGGAAAGAAAAGATGTTTAGTAGTACTCTATTAATAAACTATTTAAATGGGATGGAAAAATCGATAACGATTGGGGTAGTAAGTCTGAGGAAGGAAGAATTATTGCAAGAAGAAATTAGTTGATATACCAGTTGGTGGGACTTTAGAAGGAATTACCAGATGCAATGGAAAGTGTGACCTCTGTGAGCAGCATATTAAAAAGATGAGACTAGTTGAAGTGTCTCAACAGTGTGTTATATGTATCCAAGTCGAGATGCGAGAAACCATTGTTTCCTAGATAATGAAACTTTGAGGCTAGATGTATCTTGTTGAATAATTTATGAAATAAGGATGTTGTAGAATGGTGATACTTATTAAAGTTGATGATAAGCAGGAAATTTTTTGTGAATTCTGAGAACATGATTGAGATTAAGGTTGAAGCTTGAGAGATTTTTGGAGTTGTTAATGTATGATGAAGTTGTGTATAATCGCGTTATGATGTAAGAAGCGTGGGCGGAATGGGAGCCAGGAAAGGTACATGATATGTGGGTATAAGTTATGATGGTGTAGGATACGTGGAGTTGCCAACATGTATGAATTGAAAGGAGAAAAGTATGAAATTATGATATAAATTTGAAAAGTGACAATAGTTGGAATATCAAAGATTTAATTAATGGTACAATTTGAGTTTGTTAGAGTAGTCAAGGGAAAAAAGACATGAGAAATGAATAATGATTTCTTAGGGCTTAGAATATATTATGTGCTTTCACTATATATAATGAAGAATGTTGATTTGGGGAGATTTGAAGATTTGTGGTTAAGATGAGATTTGAATAGGAGATTGCCAAGAGATGAATACTCATAAATTATCATTAAGTGACGTGAATAAATGGCTAAGAAGGGTTAAGGTAAAATGAATCAGGTAGGATACGTTTTCTTAAAATCGGGAATGAGGACTATGGCAGTCAATTTGGGCCAAGGGGGCTAAAATGTTTGGATATTATCTTGTTTTCCAAGGCGGTGATAGCGAGATTGTGTTCCGTTGAAAGGTTGAGGATAAATTTTTTTTCAAGGATGAGTTGAGGTTATAGCGGGAATTTAAGTAAATTATAAGATTTGAAATAAACTCGCTCGGAGGAGGTTGGACTACTTGATAAGAGAAAATTAGTAGGAATTAATGCTTGGAATATCAATGAATCTTGGGACCTAAACAAGTAAAAAGAAATATGATAGTTAATATCGGGTCATAAGTAAGAGTGATGTTTAAGGGATAGTATGGTGAGACTAATGATGGTAAATATTTAGTTCTAAGATTTGGAGTAATGAATGTTATTGAGTGTAATGAAGGTTGGCAAATCTCACAGGGACAATGGGCATTAACAAGCGTAGTAGCATATACATGTTGCACCAATAATTCATGAGCATAGTTAGCCAGGGGCCAGAGCTGCGTAAATGGGTGTATAATGTGAGACTTACTTGGTAGTTTTGAAGTGTATTGTGACTTAGAAATAATTGGTATCATGAGGAGAGGAAGGCAGGGAGGTCGTTGACCCACATGCTTATTTAGGAATCTTGAGAAATTCACACGCCGCTGATTACGGTTGATGGATTTGGAGAGATGCTTAATGGGGATGATAATTGGGTATGGGGAGTAGATCTCTGAAGTTTTCTTTTTGTAGGTTGAATCATGATATAAACATAGTACAGTACATGTGCAGGCTTGATACGTAAGATTACGTACTTTACTAATGGTCACGAGGGCGTGATCAAGATGTTAAAATGGTTTGTGGTTGTTAATGGTGAGCGAGGTCGGGGCGTCAACTAGGGCAATACTAGCATGATGGAATTCATGAATTCAAGGACAAATAGGTGAGAATGTTATGTGTTGATCGGTATAAGGCCTTATCGAGGAAGAGAGTGAGTGACATGTGTATGAGGATATGAGGCGTATTGAGATGATAAGACCGACCGGGTTTTGAGTAAATTTCGAGGGGCGAAATTTATAAGGAGGAGTGAATTGTAATAGCGGATTCGCTACCGTCTCGTGTTGATAGTATATAAGTTTCGGTGGAGTATTTCGGAATTGGAATTAAAAATTTCAATGTTAAGTAGTGGAGAATTCAACAAATCGGTGGGTTGGTGGTATATTTCGGTTTGTGGTGGGACCGGAGATAGTATAAATGATTTCGGAATAAAATCGGCGATGCAGGGCTAGCATTATTATATGAGTAGTAGTTGTAATAAGCGAAAACTTTATATTTGGAATCGGTTTAGATTTGAGATTTAAGTGATGCGGAAAATGGAGAATTAGCAGGGAAACCCGAGCAGGGCATCATTTTCCCCACAATATCTTTACCACCATCTCCATCCTCGTCAAAACCATTTTCCGTCTTCCTTTTCTTCCTCATGGCAGATATCTCTCTTATTCCCCCTTAAAATTTTTCGTCCGTTTCTCTCGTCGATTATTAAGCAGAAGCTCAAGGGACAAAGTGGTGGATTCTTCTCTCGTCATCCTAGTAAATGCTCCCAGGTAAGAAAGATCGAATCTTTTTGAATATATTTCTTGAGTTTTGAAGAGTTCACTTTTATGGGATTTTTGGTGACCATGATTTTGGGACTTCAAAGATGATGCATATGGATGTCCCCAGGAAGCATATTACATGATTAGAGTTGTAATGATGATGTTGGAGGTTGAAATTTGTAGAAATTGATAGGTTGACTTTGACTTTTTTGAAGGAATTGAGTTTTTTAAAGTTGAAATGTTATAGAGTATCCTCACAGCTTTGAAATATGTGAGTGGTTGTAATTATACTTGATTTTAGGGGTTGAAGTGCTGATGATTGGATCGGGTGATTTTTCTAAGTTTCTTTAAATTTATGCGTTGATGATGTTATGGAACCTTAATATAGTTCTTTAGGAGTATAATTTGGATGTTTTGAGGTGGATTGATTGGGCCGATATTGTTGGAGTTAGGATTATTCCAAGTTGAATAGTAATTGGGCTTTTGAACTAAGTTTGATTATAATGGAATTGATTGTTGGATTGATTGGAAGGTGACTAACGTATTGTGTTAGGATAATAAAGTGATAGTAGAATATTGAGAGTTATGAAGTCGGTAAATTGAATGTAGTTAAGTTGGAATTTTAAGAAGTGTATACTTTCGGGAATACGATGAATCTTAAAAGGTTAAATTGAGTTGTGAGGCGTGGTATAATACTCGGGGGTTTTAAATAGATGTTAAGAGGAAGCTCGTTCTACGGAATGTGTGATAATGTATAATTTCTTTGAATAGGAGTTGAGCACGGACTGTACGAGGGAATTGCCTAGAGTTAGCATTCTTCTTTCTTGGGCTCGAGGTGAGTACAAATCTCACGATGGGGACCTTTCATATATAATATGTTATATATTTTGCACATGTGTTGTCTTGGGGTATTACGATATGTGTATTGTGTGACTATGATTGATATTATGTAGGCTGTGATTTATGATTTCCTTCATGAAATAATTGAGATTATGATTGATATTATGAGATAATTATGATTATGAGTTATATTATGAGATGGTGAGATCATGAGATATTAGTGATTATAATTTATATCATGGGATGATAGTTGAATATGATTAAATTGCTGTGAAGTTATTAGGGTATGCCACGTGTGTTGTGTCACTTTTGTCTTTATTGTGGTACGTGTGCGGATGTGTTTTACGATTGCTTTGTGTGTTGCCGGAGGCGGTGGTGACCCAGGCCGGAGGTTTTGTGTGGAGTGCATGTGTGTGTGGGTGGAGTGGATTCGGGAGGTTTGGTGTGATATGCGCATTTAGGGTGTAGCCTCGGTCGGGAGGATGGAGTGGAAGCCTCGTCGATTATTTGGAGGTGGATTCCTCATATGTGTATTATTTGGAGGTGGATTCCTCGTGTGTGTATTATTTGGAGGTGGATTCCTCATGTGTGTATTATTTGGAGGTGGATTCTCATATGTGTATTATTATTTGTGGAGGTGAATTCTGTTTGATGACTTTATTGTCTTTGAGGTATTTCCCTTAAATGAATATCATTGTTGAGTAGTTATAAGCTCCTGGCATTATGAATATTATGTAACATCGTATGAGAGGATTACATGTGATTTGTGGTCGATTATCCATTGTGCTTTGGTTAAATGTATATGCATATGTTATATATACATAAGTATAGATATATGTGATGGGATCGGAAATGCGTAGTGGCCTTATTACTTAGCTTAATAGGCGACTCCTATTCTCCCCATGGGCGGGCGTTTTATGCCTAGGTTTTCAAAATTTGCATTGATGGCGCAGTTGAAGATTGTAGGTGAGCGACAACTTGGCATAGAAGATCTCAGCCAGTCCTTACTGTTATGTTTTTCTAACGCATTCAAACTTGTATATTGAGAGGTCGTGTAATATGTTGTATTGTGGAATTATGTGCGTATTGTATGGTTGGCTTTTGGAGTTGATGTAAGCCGTTATTGATAGTTGTGTTAGTTCACACATAGATGGACAAAGTGTATTTTATTATTATTAAATGAAGTCTTTTTTATGTTTGTCGTCTGCTCGATCGGTGACTCACACAGTGGCTGGGTTGTTGACCTTAACCTCGGGCGTAGGCACAGGCGGAGTCAAGATTATACAGCAAAACACCGTCATCAATTCTGAGATGAAAAGAAATACAACCCCCGAGCAGCGGCGCAATCAACGATATATAACCCATCCGTCACGCATATTACACTCTGATGAGTAATAGTAAGACACTTATCACCGAGACAACCAACAAGTTGATAACATATCGCCTTCTAAGCGATAAATAAAACTCTTTGTGAAGTTAGTACTCACTGGCTAGAAATATGATACTGCTAATCAGTCAAGTTCGCTCTCGATTACCATTACAACCTTTCGAAGGCCACAATTTTACTACTCACTAAAATTTTAACACTTATCTTAATTCAATTCTAACTTTTCAACCCATTTTGAATTTACAAATTGACAACTTAAGTATAGATTACTAATTATGTTTCAATGACAAATAAAATAATAAATTTCTTATCCTACTAAATCATGATAAACGGCATAACCAAAATACTAACATTTTAAACCAATTTTAATCGACCTAAGATCATTTCCTCGACTATTTTTATCCATATATAACAATCATAACCCAACCCCAAATACTACACTAATTATATAATTCAATTTCCAACTACCTCATTTTCACTTAAAACCCAAAACTTAACTCTCAGAAACAACTAAATTCACTCCAAAACAACTTCTGATGATCTTCTTGACATGCTTTTATATCTACTTTCTTTCTCCAAAAGTCAACAAAAGTCAAAGGTCCGTAGCTTCCTCAACTCTTAGTATTTGAGCGAATAGAGACTTATAGACCTTGTTTAGAATATCAATTATACTGTTCGTATAATTAGATTCAATAATATCCAGCTTCTACAAAAGTCACCAAAGTCAACTATCCATCTGACACATTTTAAACTCCATAAAATGGAATTATTTATCACTTCACATACCATAATCTAGGAGTTTAGATGATAATTATATACCATTTTAAACCCCAAACTCAAAGTCAGCGAATCACAAAAGTCAATTCTCATAACTCGAAATACTCAAAAGATTACAACTTTCTTGCAGCAGTTGAAGATGATGATGAAACTTTCTCAAGAAATTTTTAGAGCCAAAGGCACTTAGGGTAGAGGAAGAAAGCGAAAAAAAATCCAGAGCGAAAGGGAACTCGCGATTTTGGGGTTGGGGGAAGGAGATGGGATTTTATTTTTTGGGCCTTGTTTGGTTTTTGTGGTGAATGGAGAGGGACCAAATTATTTTATGTGAGTGAAACCCGATCGTTTACTGCGTTTAACTTATCTAGACAACTAACTTCCAAACATTAACATTTATACTCTATATGAACATAAAATTAGGTCGACTTAAAATTAAATTAATTTAACAACTTCGATATTTTTAATAATTCGGCATTTACTCATATTTTAAATTTTTGGGACAAGTTATTACACTTGATTTAGTGGTTTTAACTCTTGCCGCAGGCCCACACTTTGTCTACTTAAAGCTCAACGCTCCCATGATGCCTCTTAAAAGTTTTTTGTAAATGTGTTGGATCTGATTTGTGTGTGTCGACTCTTGGTAATAGCTTCGTGTAGTGCCACAGCCAGTAATCCTACGCAATCCTGAAAAAACATGTTAGTATAAATGACTGACTAAAATAGTTCACGAGGAGGAGTAAAGATGGCGATTCTGAAACTAGTTAGTGCATAACCTTTTTTCTTATAACAAATGACAGCGTAGTCTTAACCTTACTTAGAAATATCTACATCGCTTGAAAAACCATTTCCATGTTTCTTTCAATTTCTCTTTCTCGGCTTAAGCTGCCCAACGAGATAGGCCAACACCCGTTGTTTGGATTAAATTACTCTTTGCACTTTTTTTATTTGTGAGAATCTTTACAATGTCAGCTTGACCATCCAAACTAATAAGATTCTACATAAGCCTTAAATCCGTCCACCCAAGGCCTTAAAAACACGTACATCCTTTTAAAGACCACTTGCATTTGCCTCACTGCATCATCATCAAAATATTCAACGCACCATGAGCATAAAAGCGACTTAGGGTTACTAATAAATCGACCTTTGTAGTACGACCTAACCTTTAAAAAGGTTCCTATTCTTTCTTATAAAGTACCTGAACGCGCATCGTTGTTGTAGGCGGGGATGACCTTTTTTCGCGAATCTGGCCTGCCATGAAATTACGTTTCGGTGGAGAAATGGAATTTGGGGGATCAGTTTAGAGAGTGGGAGTTTCACTTGAAAAAACCAACTATTTTGGGGAAATGAAATCGATTTGGGACGGATTATAACTAATGGAATGAAAATTGATTAAGGGGAATTTGGGGAAGAAATTAGGATTCATATAAAGGGAAGCATTTTGTAAGTTTCATTTTGATATTTCTTGTTTAAGTGTTAGAATGAGAATGTCGTCGATTTAGGGCTTAAAGTAGGGAATGTAGTTATTTGAATTTGCGGATGAAGGGCTCAGTTAGTAAACGAAAGAAGCTTTAACCGCAATATTTAAAAAATAGCATATACCCCATTTAATGAGTTGAGGTCAACATATTGAGTCAGAAACTCAAGCAATGGGTTAATTGGTGCACTTTGTAATGAATTGATGGGTAGAATAGACAAAGTGAAGGGGTGGGTGAATTCACTGACAAAGACTTTCACGATAGGTGCTAAAGCCTTTTTCAACAACTTTGTTATATATTTGAAGACAATCGGGACTTGAGTCGAGGCGTTCCTACGTCTGACCTAAGTCGGCGATCAGACTTTTTGTTCAAAAGAAAGTTAGAATAGTTCGGGAGATGTACAAGTCTCACGACCTAAGTCCGTAGTGACGTTCTCTGATTGAATTTCTAAATATTGCCTTCAAGGTATTCGTTGGTTGGTGCCTTTTGGCATAAAATAAGTGTCTTTTGGCATGTTTATGATAACTTTGAGACATCCGATGAGTGACACTTGTCTAAATAACCAACAATTGTGAGAAATCAACTTGTAGAAATATATAGAGAAGACAATAAAGAAATGAGATGATTTTGATATTCATTTTTTCTCTAGTCTTCTTCTTATGATATTGAAACCAGCAATTTACGCAACTCATACAAAGAGGATAAACCTTTTCCTTCCTTGTTTTGTAGGACATTTCCCATTATATAAATGAAATGGTTCTTTTTAGAAAGTCGGGGAGCGACTCAAGAATTTGATTGTTGTTCTTGAATGTAAGATTTGTTTTTCATTCGTTGTGATGTATTTTCTGGAAATTTCGACATGTTATACATTGGTATATAAAGTTTTTAACAGCCCCTAAAGCTAACTTTACAAATATTTTTTATGGCGAAGTGTCACGGATAGGTGTTCTAGACTCTTCCGGAATCTAAAGAGGCACTAGAGCGTCCGAAAGGATTTAAACATCTCGGATGACCACTAGAAGGCCCCGGATCGCCCCTAGGACATGGTAGGACTTTCTAGGGTTTCCTAGAACCTTTTAGATACTTATAGAGTATTCTAGAAGCTATAAATTAAATTGAGATTGTGGAACTCTCTACAGAACTAGTGTACATTCCTTCCCTTTAGCAAAGGCATTCTAGAACCTTTTTCATGATGATGAGGTGGAAGGCTAGGCAGAAGTAGTATAAATAGGAGGGAGCTCGTTTGCTCGGAGCCGTCCTAGAAACCCGATCAAAAAGCTCTCAAAATTTCTCTTGTAGAAGTTATCCTTATGTAATACAAAGTTTTGTTTACCGACACACGCAACCCTCTAAAGCTTTCATACTTTCCACTTACAAGTCCTTAGTGTTTGCCAAAGGATTGAAGATAGCGACTAAGTGGTCTTAAAGGCTAAGGTGGAGCAAGGTTTAGGCTTGGAAAAGAAGTGTCCCGTTGCGTGGTAATGGCTGACAGTAAATGCAAAGATTATGGTTGGAGGAGAAGGTCTTAGTGGTGTTGGCCGACAACATGACACTTAGATGTGCGGAAGCTATAAGTAGTTGTAGAAAAGATAAGAAGAATGAAGGTAAGAAGAGGAACAATTACAAATTTTTGTCTAGGTTGGAAAGCTAACTATGTTGGAGATTGGCTTGGGACAAACAATAGAAGGTAGAAGATATAGGACCAAACATTAAAGAAATAGTGACACCATAGATGGTGTGCAGTAGTATTGAGGATTTATGGGAGGAATTCCCTTAGCCTCATCGAAAAGCGGGCCGAGATCTCGAGTTGAGGGAAGAAGTAGCGCATCTCGAGAACAAGTCGCTGACCGGGTGGATGACATTAATGAGGAGGTGACCTTGTGGCCGGCAATAGCCGGGAGGGTCAGGTTGTGAAGAATTAAGCCTCGCTTAAAAGATACCGAACCATTGAAATGGAGGCGCGATCAGATCTTGAGGAGTTCTTTTTGGTCACACAGAATGCTCTTGATACTGAGTTAAGGGCCGGGCGCTTGAAGTTAAACAGCCAGTTCTACACTTGAAATAGAAACGCAGCCCTATGGTGAAAGAGAAAACATAGAGATGACCAGGAAGGGCTTATGCACAATAGACTGTGGGGAGGAGTTAAAGGGCAACTCAAAAGAAATTATACCCAGCGCGATGTAGAAGCGTAGCCATGAGAAGCTTTGTGGGTTGAAAGCACTTTGGGAGTGTCAATGACTATGTAGTAGAGTTCACTACCTTGATGCTCGAGTTGCCCGACTTACAAGAGAAAGATAAGCTCTTCTATTTCTTGGACGGTCTACAATCTTGGTCTAATCACATATTTCGAAGAGGAGCGTGCAAGATTTGGACAAGGCCATTGCCGTGGCGAGAGAGACCTCTAGCAGATTATAGGAGGGGCCAGCTACCGTTAAGTAGAAGACCGAGGAGGAGACGAGCCGTGCAGAGCCCCATGTGCGAATTGAGAAGTTCCGGGCCCAAAGCCTCACATCCAAGGGGAAAGGCTACGAAGGTGGACAGCAAAGGGAGCAGAAGGAGACTCGAAGCTAGCTGTGGCCAGGACCCGAAGAAGAAGTGGATTTCCAGCTCCATAGTCCTCGGGGAAGAGCAGGGAAAGAAGCAAAGGTGAGTTCCATGCGTATCCTAAACTCATTGAGGCGAAAGTCACATAAAGAGAATAAGGCAAAGGGTGAGGACCTTTATGTTTGTGGAGCACAAAGTGAATGGAAACACTAAAGGCATGGTAGAGCCGATTAAAAATCGCTTCATGGCGAAGTAGGAGGCTTTGAAGTTGGAATCAAAATACACCAAAAGTCGGGATGGATAAAAGCGGTTAACTCTTCATCTCCGCATATCACTTGGAGTTCCTCGTGAAATACGCATTCAATTGGCCAAATGGGTGGCGCGTCCGTGCCTCAATGAAATGCGTGCTTAGTTGATTATTGCATGGTGTTGGGAATGGAGTTTTTACGGACAAGGTCGGCCTCCATCGTTTGAGAAAGGAGCCACATCATGCGCGCAACCAAGCTGTACAACTATTGGAACTATGAGATATTAGATCGCCAAAATGCTCGTTGAACAATTTGATTGTGTAAGCGATTTAATCATTGAAAACTATATGTTGATATATATTAATTGTTGGGCAATTAATATTTAGGATTCGGCATCGGCATTAGATTCACGATAGCTTACACAGGTCAGCTCATAATCTATATACTAATATAATAGCAGGTTAATATTGTCTAATGTATTGCTATTGTCGATCTTTCACTAGAGGTCACCACGCGAATAGTAAGCCAGTTCTTAATAAATATATTATAACTTCAGTCTAAAAATAAAACATGAAGGAAACATTTAGGCGAAAAAATCGATTCCTTTGAGGACTATGGGATGAGGCGGTTTTGGGCGGCCCTAATAGGATGAGGATGAAAGAGTATCATCACTCGCCAAAAATCTTTCAAGTGTTTTGCCTATTTAAAAGAATACTAAGCCCACGCAATTATTGTTGCTCATATTTTGGTTTGAGGCCAAGCCGTCTCTTACTTTATATTAGAGCCGACCCTTAGGAAGAAGATTAGTTTCTGCTTCCATCTTTTTGTTCAAGTTTCGCTTTAAATGTTCTAGTAAAGCGTCGGAAGAGTTCGGATAATTTCTTTGGTGTGGACATTCTTGGAGATACTACAATTTGGGTATTTGACTCATTAGGTTTTCAACTTCCGTTTATTATATTCAAGAGCGGTACACAACTTGTAATTAGATTATTCATTATTTTTTGAATAATCCATAGTATTCTAAGTTCTAAGTATCCGATTAGTTTAGAGAACTTTTTGACCTTGAATAGTAAAACCCGACAATGGCCTCGGAAATTTGGAATACATGATTAGAATTATGTAAAATAATCTCTAAAAACTGTTTTTGCTAAATTACTAGGCTGATTTGCATGTTTAATATGTAATTAATGGTGTTTTTAATTCCTTTTTGATGAATTATGTGATTAGAACAATTAAATATAATTAATTATTAATTATTTTAAAATTATTTAATGTAGAAATTTTAAAAATAAAATTTCGATTTTGAAATTTTCAAAAATTTTCGAATTAATTTTGTATCGGTTTATTAATTGAATGGTGTTAAAACCATCGATTTGTGTTGAATATAAGATCGAGAGAGAGAGGAAAAAGTCAATAGCCGTAGCTCTGCGTATTGACCCAGGCGTGAGCAGCATGTCTGTCGACACCCAGCGTCCTTGCGGCGTTAGTGATGATGTCAGCCCGGTGGCGTGGCGGAGCATATGGACCGGACGTGTGCACCTTGGCGTTTGAACTTCGTTGAGAGCACGTGTGGGGGAATTTGGACTATTGACCGCAGTCCCGGCATGGATATTCTGGCGTTAGGTTGGAAATTTGGGTGGGTGGCTCGATTTTTTAATTTGAGCATTGATGGGCCCCGAGGCTTGTTTGGTCGAAGCTTGATTTTGAAGGGCGGTGGGTCTTGGTTTGATCCAAACTCAATTATTGATAAATTTTAGCTAGGGTGATTTATTGGATACTCGATTGATTTGAACTAATTTAATTTTTTGATAAAACTTATTTTAATCAACTATGTTAACCACATTAAAATTAGTTTTAATTAAGATTAGATTAGATTAAATTTAGTTGTTTCTTGGAATCAATTAAAGAAAGCTAATGGATTAGATGATTAAATTCTAATTTTAATTAAGTTTCCAATTATAAAATTTATAAATTGATTTAATTAAATCGATACATGATTGTTAGATAATTAGAGTTTCAAATCATAACATAATTTAGGAATTAATCATCATAAGTATAAAATAATATTTTTTATATTAATTAACCTGATTTAATATTAGATATTAATGAACCTTTGGATTAGATTCTTAATGACTTTACATAGATAAATTAAATAGTTTATTTCATTTTGATGCGCGTGTGACATACAATGTAATGCGCCTCACTATACTTAAATCACGTCTTTATGTATGATAAATATAATAATATTAATTATTTATCATGCATGATATAAATATGTTATATTTGATAGATGCCGTGGACGCTTATGATATATTATTATATTATATAGATAATATGGCATATAATTATTTTAAGGTGTGAATTTGTTTTTTTGTATTTATAGAAATGTATGAACACCTAGATTAATTAATCATAATTAGTTATAATTAATTAAAAATATTGATCCACCTAAGGGGATAGGCCAATAAGAAAATTATTTATGAAACTAAATATAGTTTGGAACTAATCTAGTTTTGAAAGATTTTCTACTAATAATTATATCATGATTTTCAGTAATGTGTTATATTTTTCTTATGATTCATGAGTGTATACTTTTAGCTTGTTTGATTGATATGTTTACTTGTGATCGTAAGTGTCGATAAACTATAACTAAATCTACGCCTAATAAATAAGCCGATTAATGTCGTACGAAATATAAAATTAGAGAAAATGGTCAACTTTATTGTGCATGGACACAGTAGTATGGTATCACAATGCGGGATCACGATCTAATGGAATAGTCTAAGGTATTTGTTCGGAAGTGACTTACACTATTCATTACGAATTTGCATTCGTTATATTTAATTATGGCTTTTTATAGTGATTTGGATAATGCAGCGTGGCCCGTTGACTTTTATACATTCTCGGATGAACTTTTAGTAACTCTAAGAGTTATGATTGTCATATTTATGTGATTACACACTTGCTTGTATAAGCTTAAAGCGAAGTGTGATGTAATGTTGCGTTTCGATTTATGTTATGTGAGTTCTTGGCTACTTTGTGTGTTTATTTGGAATTGTAAAGTATAGTTGTTCTATATCTAATTTAGAATATTGTTATGACATCTAAATTGAGTTGTTATGTTTTTTAATGTACTTTTTATTGTAATCGTTATGGATGCCCCGGACCCAGGCCAATGAATAGCCGCTTGATGAGTGTCGTTATGATGCCATGATTTCATTGAATGAGTGCGCTACTTAAGGCGACATGTCAATTTGAGGATAAAAGAAAGGAATATATATATATTGGAAATTAATTCCCCGAGGATTCCCTAAAGTTCATAGCGTGAATACTTAGAGTATTTGGATTATTTGAAAGGAAACTAAGTTAAATGGAAATGTAGCGAGCAATAGTTTCAAAGGATATTTCACTCTCTACCCCTAAGGAAGATATGACCCATTGAAGTTTGACTTCATAGAGAAGCTGAAATAAAAGCATTTTGAGATGTTTTGCGAGGCTGCCCGGCATGAATAATTAGGAATCGATATATGCAATATGATGAAATTGATCGGGTTCGGTACTTGGGAATTTCAATATTAGGATCATTGGCCGAATGAGATAATTTCCAAGACGTATGCCACTGAGGACTCTCTTGGAGTCATTATCCACAACAAGATCCGTTAGTCGATTTGATACATCCTTGATTTATAAAGAGAAAATCATTGGTAGAAGTATATTGAGGTATATAGAAGTTTTACTTTACTCTAGTTGCTTTAAAAGTTAAGGAGGAGGCGGGAAAAAGGGAAGCCGTCGATAGCGTGGGTATTTCGAACTCCAGAGTAATTACATCGAGGCTACAACATGAGGAACTTTCCACCGGGGCCCGACACGTGGTCACGACCACGAGATCCGTCACGAGAGAGGTGCCCGGTCATGTTATGAATCGAGATACTTTCATACAATAATGTTGTTGAATTAATGCGTTATCTTGACATTTGTTGAAATGTGCAGTCGAGTAGAAGATGGTTGGAGATGGTACAAACCACAGGAAGCCAGCATGAGATGATCGAGAGGACCGGTTTTATCATTTTTTATTTAGACTACTGTTTTCATGACACGTATTCTCTAGTTAGCTTCTGCTTTGATAAGGAATAGCGCTATTGTTTATGTGTTTTTGAGAACATGGACAGGATTCTTTTTTGTGCTATGAGATTAATTGATTAGATTTGTCTATTAATCTTTAAATAAAAGTTACAAATGATAATAAATCTCCATTATATGTGGATTCGACCAACATAAATATCATAACATGTATGCTCATGGCAAAATTCAAGTAAGATAGGTTGAAATACCGTCTTAGCATAAATATGAATTGTAAAAATATAATCACATCAATGAAAAATCATATAGATGGAACATTTGGAATCATATATTTTGAATAATATGATTAAATATGAATAACTCTTGAAATTCATAATCGATAATCATTAATTAACTAAATTATTAAATGTTTAAGAGTAAAGTATTTGTTAAAAGTCAAGAAATAAAGATTTATGAGAATAATAATAGAAGCACTGCAGAAATAATCCGTTAAATGGGAATGACTGTGGTATGACTGAAGATAGTATAAATACTTTTCGGTAAAATAGATATACCTAGATGAGTATTAAATGAGTAGTATTTTGCTACCACAGATAATAAAATATATTTAGGATAGTTTTTATTAAATTTAATGACAAAAGCGTGGAAAATAAACGCGCTGAGGACCTAAAACCTACTCTATTAAGATAATACCACACAAAAATCTTGTGATCATATCGCTTTTCTCCTGTTGGTAGAACATCATAAATAAATCTCCATCGCCCAATTTTATTTTTTTCCTTCTTTGTCTTGTAGAATTCTCAAAAATAATTTCAATACACATCAAGCATCTAAGGTATATAAGACTAAACTCTTGAGCTCTTTCCTTTCGTGTCTTAGAACATCTAGATGATATGTTATGTTATTTTATAATTTTGAAAAGTTAGAAAAAAATGAATATTATATTAAAAGATTGAATCTTTATGTAGTTTGTTAGATTTAGAACCATATTTTCTTATGACGATATATTGGGTATTTTAGGGAGTATATAAATTTGAGAAATAAGCTATATATTATGTATGGGTTTGATTTTGATTTCTATTTAATCTGATTTTTATATAAGAAATGCAAGGGAAATAAATAGTAAATGTTCCAAAAATTATAAAATTATGTTTTTAAGTAAGTGTTGTCATATGGAGTTGACCTATGTAAGAAGGTTTTGATTTTGAAGTTTTTTTATATATATTATAAAATTTTGAAAGTTAAATGGTAGAAATGATATACAAATGGAAACAAATATAAATTTTGGAAATTTTAAAGTTGATTTGATATTTATTTTGAATTATGAGATCTAGAATAATAATAATCAGGATTTAAATGGAGAAAATTATATTTTTATGCTATAAAAATATTCGGACAGTTTTGTTGGACCATTTTACTACATTTTGAACTAGGATCATTATACCAAGATTGTTGGATTATATTTGATTTTTTATTTGGGATTTAATAGATATAAAGGGAAGGTTATTAAGCGGAAGAAGTAAAATAACGTATATAATTATTTTTGGATAGGAGTTGAGCCGGACGACACGTGGACTACTACAGAGAGATATTTTAGTTGTTTTTCTAGAGTGAGTACAAATCTCACGATGGGAACCTTTCATATATATTATGGTTATATATTTGGCATGTGTTTGTCATGTGGTTATATTGGAATGTATATTGAGTTATTGAGATTGATGTTATGAGATTGTTGTAGTTGTTATGATTATACTACGATTGTTGTGTGTGATTGTGTTGCGTGTGGCTGTGTATTGTTTGTGGTTGGTGTGTGTATTCTTTTGCAGGTTGATTTGGGTGAAATGATATATATACATTGAGGGGTAGCCTCGATCGGAGGTTTGGTGTGATATGCATATTGAGGGGTAGCCGAGATGTTCGGGAGGGTTTAATTGGGATAATAAAGTATTGAGGGAGGTAGCCTCGGTCGGGAGAATTGTGATAATATATATGTGTTGTTGGGAGTGTTAGAATCTAGTATGAATTTTATTGTGATAAAACACCAAATTCATACATTCCGGATCCTCAAAATGATATAAATTAATCTAAACACATAATATTGCAATATGAATAATAGGGTACTTACATTCACGTGGAAAATGAAATGTGCAGAAACCCGCAATGCCTCAGCGTGAAAAGCCCTTAAACCTCTCAAAGTTTGTCGACAGAAATGATGTCCTCTTATTTCACTGGCCTTGCCAAAGAGAGGAAAGCAGATCAGTAGACTTGAACACCTTTAGAGTTGTAAGAGGAACAAAGGAATTGGAAGAGAAAATATCTTCCCGATACTGGGAGGCGGCTTTTTGAGAGAGAGAGGAGGCAAAAGTTTTTTTCATGAAATGAAAAAACCTTGTCTCTTTCTTTTTCATCTCAAAAGCTAATTTCAACGTTAAGCAACTTCGTTAAGAAATCACTTTAACTCGTTAACTTAATTAGACTTAGATTATGGCTTCTAATCAAATAATGAGTCACTTAGTGAGTTGTTCCATTTAATTAGCTTAGCAGAGTCGATTAAAATCTTAGCAGTCATTGTCGAATAAACATGAAGTTATTAAATCCAATTTCAATTGTAATTGATTAAGACTGCGAGTTTAACGATTGATGTTCATCGATATATTTTGACAAATATATATATACATATTGAGAGATACATCTCTCGATTCCTGAAGTCTCGTTTAATTCCATGCATGAAATATAATTCTAATATCCTTTGTATGCGTGTGACCTTCTAGGCTCCGAGATAATAGTAAGTTGAATAATAATAATAATTGGCGATTACTATTATTATAACGATTAATAATTAAGTCTATGATCATTTCTTAACCCACTTAAATTACTATTAATATAGAATTAGTAAAAGGTGAACACTAAGTTCGGTACTCACATTTAACTTGACATAGTAAAATGAAATCATACACAATTATCGCAACGGGCATAATAAAGGGAATCAATTTTCATTGATTTCCAACCTCTACTTGCCACTTGGGCCGAGATTACCATAGAATTCCTTTTAACACGCGATCTACAGTCATAGGCTAACCATAAGAGTGTCATGAAACTACCCACACAACTTTCTTCGCTCAGTATGGGCGAATAAGCATTTATGGTAAATCGTAAACCAATCGGTACAATGTATGAGAAGGCTTGAGATGCTTGTAGCATATCGAGACGGATAAATCCCCTCTCGATATATAAACATCTATCGTTATACTCGTGCGTGGCATTGACATATGCCGTTATAATCCCGCTTAAAAGGTAGATGTTTGGTCATGAATCCAAATATAGAGCTTGTATAGCAGATAGTTATATATAAATGAAGTGCAGAATTGTCGAACCTAAAATTCTCTAAACAAATATCATATGACAGATATGCATATCTTACATGGTCGTTTCGGTCGTACCAGCTCCCGGTCGTAGGACCGGCGTACGTGGTATTGATCTGATACTCTAACGTGATCGAGCTTGATCCTTGTCAATCACCATGTTAATTAAATATGATCTTTGTCGCCTGACTATCGGCCATGGCTAAGGCGCTTTTAGGTATCCTATGTTTCTAGGTTTGAAGAGGTATAATCCAACAATTCATGTTGCCTCTACAGAAAAAGCATAGAGGTAACCTAGGGATTTAACTTTTCACTTTCATCGAGGATACAATACATATATATTATATGTAAATTTAAAACATATAGGCAAGTAAACAAATATACTAGAATATAAGAAGCAACGATATTCAAATGTTGTTCACGTAACATAATAGATACATCTTTTTGACTCCCGGCAACCTAACACTTGACTGCGGCACGTGTTTAAAGATCATGTTATTTGCATGCTCATCGTACTTTGCGACTTAGTGGTTTGGTAAAGGGTCGGCCAGTCAGGCCTGTTGCTCTTTACCATACTTTTTCGTGCTCACTTTCCATTAAATCATATCTACATTGGTGATACTTTAAGGTCTTTGTAGTTTGTGGCGTTTCAAGGGGTTCACTTAGCTTGAAATTTATCGCTGATATTGTCGCAGAAGCAGCTCCGAGGTCACCGATGCTGAATCTTGCACGAGCTCGATCACGATTTTTTTAATCAGCGTGCTTCTTTGGCGAGCTTTGAGGCAGCTGCGATGTCTACTTTCAGTGCGTGGCGGGGAATCGGCACTTGATCTACTACCTTGGAACTCCTCGAATCTTACTCCACCGTTGGGGCAAAAATACATACGGTAGGGCCAGTAGTCTGTCGGTTTGGCCAGCATGCAGTGTGCCGTGTAATAACTAAATCATCTCCATATACCGAGAAAGCATCTTTAGTTCTTCTCGAGATACTTCAAGATGCACTTCAATCGATTGGCTTTCACTGGATTAACTTGAGTATCTACTGGTTATACTTTCGGTGCGCTAAGAGACATCGGGTCTAGTCATGCTTGGCGTGGCATACATGATGGATCTATAAGCGGAAGGTACATCCTTCATTTTGTTCATCTCGGCGCAAGTAATGGGACATTGTGCTCTGTGAGTTGAACTCCATGTCCCATGGGGGAGATTACCCTTCTTGGAATTACTCGTATTGAACCTTCAGGTACTTATTGGTATCACGATAAAGTCAGTGTATAGAAGCCCGATCTCGATGGATCTTTTTATTTCCAAGTATATATTATGCTTCGCCTAAGTCATACGTTGAAAACATTTTACGACCAATCCTTGGTTTGAGTTGATAACTCGTTGTTTCCGATGATAAGTATGTCGTCGACATCTGAATATGAATGATCATGCTCGAACTTTTGTGCGCATACGAAGATTTCTTCTTCGTTCTTGATGAAACCAAATCTTTGAGTTGATTCCATCAAAATGTAGATTCAAGCTATAGGATACTGCTTAAGACCATAAATGGACCTTTGCGGCTTGCGTACAGCAGGTCCTTTGGGGGCGTATTATGAAAGAAACCTGGAGGTTTTGCCACATGCAGCGTCCTCATACAAATTTTACATTCGAGGCGGTCTTTCACGTCCATTTTGCCGTATTTAAATGATTAGCGGAAATACGGCAATGGCTAAAGTCTTCGGATGGACTTAAGCATAGCCAGCGGCAAGTAAGTTTTACGTCATAGTCCCACTTAGTGAACTTGTTTGAACTTCTTCATTTCTGATCTAGCTTTGAAAACATCGGCGTTTCATGCTTTATGTAATTTCTTCTTAAATGCCCATTTACATTCAATAGGAGGCGAACCCCATTTTGGTAAATCCAACAAGGACCAAACCTTGTTCGGTACATAGAATCCATGCCAGTTTCATGACTATTTGCGTTTGTCGGCATCACTTGCTTTCATTTATCGCTTCTTTTTATAAAGTGGGCTGTCAGCTTTCAATGGTGAAGGCTTAAGCATACCCAGCTACAGTTCGTGACGCGATCTGTTGAGATACTCCTAAGGGGATTTGATTCTTCCACAACTTCCTGTGATTAAATAACTGGATCTTACATGAAGAAGGTACCGAGTCAGCTTGTGAGTGCGTCGGGATCTTCTACGTTAGATCATCGACATTGACTTCTCAACTTGAGCTTAAATCAGGATGAACACACCGTTACTTAGTCATGCAGACGGATATTCCTTTTCAAAGGCAGCTCCCCTATTTTGGTGGGGAGGATTGTGATGTATATATGTGTTGGGAGATGTGTGTGACTTGGTGGATGTGGTTGGTGTTGGATGGATGGTGGCTGGATGAAGGTTTAATGTTATGTATTTTGTTGGACCTAACCATTATTGGTTTTGTTATTTTATTTGAATAAATATTTGATTATGTATTTGTTGATGGTTATGAATATATATGTGAGTGGAGTGTTATGTTGATCGTAGTGATGTTGAATAAGAGATTACTATGTAATTTAGATGATTTAGCCAGTATGATTTATATATAGTTGGATAACCATTGGTATTTATATTCACTTTAAAACATGACTTCTTTATTCTCTGAGGGAGGCGTTTATTTAGATTTTCTGAGTGGCCCATTTCTTTGAGGAGAGGCTGCGTTGACGGTACACGAGGAAATAAGATCGTAGGTGAGGCGGTGGTGGCATAGCAAGTCCTCAACAATCATTCTCCTATTTTTCCCTCTTGTTATGTTTCTAGAACTTTTATGTTGTATATTGAGGGGTCATGTTTGACATATTACCACTATGATGTATGTTGAAGACTATGTTGTGTATTATTCCAAAGAAGTTGATGTAATGTTTTATATTGATGATGTGATTTGTGTGGTGTGTTGTTTAGTTCACGGGATGGACAAAAGGTGTATTATTGTTATTAATATCCAAATGAAGCCGTTTTGTGTTGTATCCATCGATTGGTGACTACGATGCTATCTGAGTTCGCGAGATAGTCATAACATGGAATGGCCGACACGGGATGGAGTCGTTCTGGCACTCTCACCTTGTGTCAAATCTGATAACTTAGTAAAATATAAATGTATATATTTACTATTGTATTTTTTGAATTACAATAAAAATATTTGAATAGTTCAAATGATTGAGGGTTATCTTAAATAAACATTTAATATTTTCTAAATTGTTAAAGAAGTATATTACTAGATGAACTAGATTCATCTAATAAACTCGGATTACATATTCTACTCGGCCCATTTCATATATTTGAAAGTGTATATTCCAACTAATCGATATCGAAGCGTCGCGTTAGATGTGATATATGAAATAATTCCATAATTACTTACTCGATTCAAGGTCTTATAAGACTTTCTCCCAAGTCAGCGATTGACAAATTATAAGACTTTGAACTTGAACTTGTTAACTTTCTGATGATAATCCTAATGAAAGGTGATGCTTTTATGGATATAACCATGAACAACAAAGATGATGATGTGGATTAGTATGATCCAGAGATAGTTCAAATATTCCAAACACAGATTTGGATATTAATAGATTTACTCCAAGATAACTAGCTTATCAAGAAATAAATAAGTATCATAATACAAATGATTAATTAAATGAAAATATTCATGTTTACAATATTCGACAGATAAACATAATTCATCCAAGTCAAGGTGATTCTTGTATTGGGAAAATTAATATTAATCATAAAAGCTTTAGATTATCCGGATCTACAATAGTTGACATATACATAAGTTAATGAATAGTTCAAATAGTATGAATTCATTAATGAAAAGTAATATTCTTGAATAGACAAGAAGGTCAGTGGGAGCTACCTAACATATGTAAATTAGTATGTGAAAGACACACTAACAATAGAGAATAACACAACTACATAAAATTAGGTTATGTATGAGTTTCTCCATAAAAGATCAGTGGACTCGCTGTACTCTTTCTTAGAATTCATGAGATCCAATTAAAGAACTCAATGAGTTGAGTTATGCTTATACCGAAGACATTTAACCGGGATCCAAGATGAATACTTTAAAGAAAGAATCTTTCCGAGAAATACAACTTTTCTCTCATTAAGTTGTATAAGCATGGCAGGTTGAAAGAATGAAAATAAAAGGGATCATTTGTATCAGTTACTTAAACTAACGGAGATGATCGTCAATCTTAGTTAGATTGAGATAAACTGATAGATAATTTTGTGAACACCTTGTTAAAGTAACAAGTATGGTGCAACAAATGACTACAGAACATAGAAACTGAGTACAATTACAACCTAAGAAGTTGGGAATAAGAAGCAAGTCGAATTATAATTCTAATGAGTGATCTTGAAAGGTTGCCTAGTTGATATCTCTAGTAGCTTACTCAAGCTAGAGAATCAAGATCTCATTATTGATCCTAGTATATACTCAGAGAATGATACTTCATTCAATAGTTGAATAAAGAAGTACATATGTACATAAAGTTGAGAACAAAGAACAACGTCTAACTAGATACCCGGCTAATAAATCATAGTGGTATAAGCATGATAAGAAGAAGTAAGGTACTTTTCCTAATCCTTAAGTGGTGCTAGATTTAGTGGGAGCTAGTACTTCGTTTAAATATCATAAACACTGTGAAATATACACACTTCGCTACTATAAGTAATGAAATTTTGGATTCTATCAATCTGTTGTAACGACTCCGCCTGTGCCTGTCACTGAGGCGAGAGTCATTATAATCCGGGAACACCCTAATCACCAAACCGACGGATTCACTCGCCTTAAAACTACTCGCTTCCTTCAAAAAATATGATTACATATAATATTTCCAAAATAATCACGCTTAAAAATTTACAATCCATCGTGATATCTAACCAACCAACCTATATATATACAACACGATATCCTAAATAAATAGTAATGCCGGCAAAGTGCTACAAAGAGAGGCACTGCACTTAATACAAATGACAACTACGACAAGGCTAAAGTTTGAAAATAAAGTACAACAATCAAAACACCACAACACATCAAAATCGACTGTGAGGATCCTCTCACACCCGACACACCCAGCCACTGAACAAACTCTCCAACAGCCTCTGGCTCAACTAGCCGCCTGGCCAACCCGCACAAATGACATGCCGCCCAAAGTTTAAAGGGGTGTAAGCCACAAAGCTTAAGAAACTTAATACCGGGGCGAAACTTAAACCATACCACTCTACACAACAAATTAACATAGGGAGTCAAATAATACGCCGTGATATATATAGATATATAACCTGACAAATTCCAGCTGTGCCATATTGATACTTTCAAAGAAAAATTCTCATACATCACATGGCACAACATAAAATATAGGGTCTCAATAAGGAATACAACTCACTGAATAAAAATCACACCAAACCACATGAAATTACAAATACAAAGACCTCAACAAAACTATACTCTAGTCATCAATCACTCATCAACTTAGATACCATCCGATTCTAATCCCCGATGCACATCACCAACCTGGGTTAATCTACAACGCCTTATACCGTAAGATAAAGTTGATAACTTAACGCCTTATACCGAAGTATAAAGTCGATAAACAACGCTTCTATACCTAAGTATAAAGCCGATAACCAACGCTCTATACCGACTATAAAGCCGAGTAAACAACGCCTATACCGAAGCATAAAGTCGAGAACAACGCTTATAACAGGTATAAATCGATAAAGAACGCCTTAAAGAGCTACCTAACCCATGACCTTCCCAATTCTAGGTCATATCCTAATACTCAAGTCACCTCACATACATAACTCTAACCATCACCTCTCAACAACCATCTACTCTACACCCAAACAATATCCAAGCAATACGCCTAAAACATCTCACAATCATAAATCAATCACAACCGCCGACAAGGCCACAAAAATACATAAGTGCCGACAAGGCCACAGGAATACAACAGTGCCGACAAGGCCACATAAATCAGAAATATAAGTTGGGAGTTCAAGCTATTACTTACCTCAAGCAATTCAACGCCATGCATTATAATCACATAATCATATCATGGCTCATACAAATGAATCACACATAATCATATCATTCTCACGTAATCATAACACCAATGACATGTACATCATTCTCACATAATCATAACACAATAACATGTTCACACAATGTAAGGTAAGCACGCAGCACACCCGAGATAAGTACTCACCTCTACTAGCTATCACAAAAGTCCTCTACTCTAAGAACGCTGACACTTTAACGTGCCCTTCCCCGCGGTCAAGGCCTAACAACAATCTTAAAATATACTGTGTACTAATACCAAGAATTACGCTCTAGAATAAACATTACCAACTCTAATCGCAACGATTTCTAAACGTCTAACATGACTGCAAACTATCGAATTATAACCTAACGATAACCAAATCAATCCCCCGCTAAATTCCATCTTATTACTTTATCATTACAAATCAACTTATAAGTTTCGGCTCCTATTAATCACAGGTCCCTAATTAACAACCTATACTCCAAAATATCAATTACAACTCAACTTGGAATTAACACTTTTTCAACCTAACTCCCTTTTAATGAATTTTAAATCACCAATTTAACATCACAATAGCTACAATAAGGCCCCAATTAAACTTCCTACACATTTAAGGTCTTAGAAAAATATCACCCAAAAAGTCAACCGAAACCTAGAAAAGTCAACTCACTCATAACATCCTCAAACGATTCTAAATCATGAATTCATCACTTATATACATCATAGCATCCATAACAAACTAAGATTCATCATAAAATTGAATTATGGAAAAAGTCAACCAAAAGTCAACTAACTCCTCAAAATCAACCAAAACACTATCTTCTTACCTCAAAATCGTGAGGGAAAGACGTCAGCATTTCCTACGAACAATCCTCGAGGAACTTTATGCGAGCAAAGTGTTAAATGGAAGAAAAAATTTTGGTTTTGCTCCCAAGAGAAAATTCGCCAAGCTTACGGAAGAAGAAGATATTTTTGTGTTTTTGGTCTCGATAAGGACGAAGCGTGGCAATTTTATCTCTTAAGTCAAGAAAAACGACAGAGTTCGTGCCTCGAAATCATGTAATCGAGTTATCGAACGACTTAACGATCTAACTTAACCTCTCGACTATCCCCTACTATTAGTACTAAATTAATCACAAAATAATATTATTATCGAAATTATTTATACTATCACCGGTCCCAATCACGACCTAAAATTTAAATTTTTTTTTTCAACGTAGCCGGTTATTGGCAATCTACCCACCTAATAAAATTTTGACCCGAATTGTGAACTCGACCGGCAACGGTAACTACATAATGCACATACGAATGTAAAAAAAAACGTAACACCCTAGATACCTCACACCACAAGAAAGTTACTGCAACGACTCTCATAACACAAATGCTACAACCCATCATACATCCTCGAAACCCGTTATCCAGCTAGCCTCGTAATAAAATCTTCAATTCTTCCAACTCAAGTGAGCCATTCTATCTTCAGAATCTCTACTTTTCTGGCGAACACGGCAGCCTCCCCCAGAAAGACACCAATACCTCTCAAATAATTAGACATCCCCTAATCTAATCTCCTCTCCAAATCGACCGCATACTCAAAAATCCAACATAACCCGCCATCATCAATTTAGCCCCAAGCGCTGAATAATATCCACGGTAGAACCTTCCTATCTCCCACAACAACAAAGGTCTCTAGCTTACCCGCCCACAAAGTAACATCCTTTATGGTGACAATCAATCCTAGTGTGATGTTTTCCCCAACCAATCCATACTCAGCATAAGATCAAAACCTATCAGCTCAAACGGAAGTAGGTCTACTACCAACAATTGGTCGTTCACATTCAAGGGCAATCCCTATATATAAATGTCTAACCTCAATTGACCTCCCAACTGGAAACGTAATAAAAGTGGAACAAGCAGAGACTCTCTACATACAGATAGAATGTCAACATAAACTCCGGGAAAATAATTAGAGCGCAGAAGACCAGTATAAAAGTATTCCCACCCACATAATCACATGAAAGTAAAGTACCTGTCACCACTCTGGAGGGTCATGCACCCTCCCGCCGGGGTCACTTCGGTGATTAACTTGGCCCCCGTCCGGCCCCACCTCGGCCGGGTACCTCGCCACGCTCCCTGCAGCCTCCAACTCGGCCCCGTCTCCACGGTTTCCAAATACCACCTCGTCCCTCGATAACCGCTTCTAACAGTCAACTGGGTGCAAAAGTTCCAGTACCTCCATCCCTGGAAAACTGTACGCTGTGTGCCCTCGCCGCCGGGTAAATGTAACATAATATCACCCTCTCCCGGCAATCCCGCTTCGTGTGCCCAAACTGGCCACATCGGAAATGGATATCTCTCGAAATCTCGAAAGCCCACTCAAACTCACCGGATCTCGCAAGTACCTACCGTGGTGTAAGGAGTCAGAATAGCGTTTCAAGCGACCGGGCCGGGCGCATTTAAGTAACTCTGCCCAGACGACTCGCCGTCTGTCCTCCTCTCGAACTCTAGAACTAAGAGGGCCTATCGGTACCGAAAAGTCTTCCCGGCCGACTTTCGACTCTCGCCTCGGCTCGCCTAACTCCATTTCCATCTTCAAGGTCGCATTCTACAAAGACGTGGAACCGCGAAGTCATCAGATCTCGTGACGTATCAACATCAAACCATCCTCGAACCTCGTGATCTTCTTTGCCTCTACCGATGTATTAATGCAAGTTAGCCTAAGACATCTCGCCGAATCAAGCTGCATTCTCAACAACCTCGCCCCTTGAGTTGCTGAAATCGCCTCCCTCTCCAAAGCCGCCACGCGAGTCTCACGCACCCGCCCGAAGAGCTCAACAAACCGCCTCCTAGGACACATAGTTCTCCCCCTCAGCCGTGACGCCGTTCTCCCCATGCACCCTCAAGCCCATAAGCTCCAAACTTCACTATCATCTCACCCACAATCCTCCCCATAGGCCAAAAAATGGACTTCATATCCTGATGAACTCAATAGCTCAAGCCCGGCGAACCTCCCGAAAACTCGGAGGGATCTCTTCTAAACCGGTCAAAAAACTTGCTCGAATTCGACTCCCCGCCGCCGGGGCCACCGAAAGATTCACACTCTCCCCATGAGGTCTACCTCAACCCCGCCTGTAAGCACGCACCTCTGACCCTCGGCCGGTCCACGCCTCAGACCACTCATCAACGCCTACACCCCTACCACCGGGGCCTCCTCCGGGCCTACCCCTAGCACCCCTCGCTCTACTCCCCTACCACGAACTCCGGGTGGCATCTTCAACAGCCCACGCAAAAAAAAAGAAAGACTCGTGACTTTACAAAAAAGACACCACTCACAACGACTCAATGAAAAACAACAAGTCGACACACAAACTGTGATACCCAAGTAACTGAAACCTAAGCTCGATAATTAAAATCAGAACGACCCGCCCCAGCTCGGCCACCCCGAAAGTAGAGTCATTATAATCCCGAACACCGTAATCACCAAAAACCATTTATCTAATTCGCCTTTAAAACTACTCCTTTCCTTCAAAATATGATTGCTATATAATATTTCCAAAATAATCACGCTTAAAAATTTACAATCCATCGTGATATTCAACCAACCAACTCCATATATATACACAACATATCCCAAATAAATAGTAATGCCGGCAAGTGCTACAAAAAAGAGAGGCACTGCACTGCATCACAAATGACAATCACGACAAGGCTAAAGTTTGAAAAATAGTACAACAATCAAAACAAATAGCCAACACATCAAAATCGATCACAGGATCCTTCCGCCAATTGACGCTCACCTAGCCACTGAACAAACTCTCCAAATGCTCTCCCTCGGCTTCAACTAGTCAGCTTGTCAACTCCTGCACAAATGACATGCCGCCTAAAGCTTAAAAGTGGGCGTAGTTACTAAGCTTAAGTGAAACTTAAAACCGGTGAAACTTAAAACCATACGCCACGACACAACAAATTAACATAGGAGTCAAATACGCGTATATATATAGATATATAACCTGACTACTGCAAATAAACATATATTTATACTTTCAAAGAAAATTCTCATACATCACATGGCATAACATAAAATATAGGGTCTCAATAATGAATACAATTCACTGAATAAAATCACACCAAACCACATGAAATTACAATCACAGAGACCCAACAAAACTATACTCTAGTCATCAATCACTCATCAACTAGATACCATCCGGATTCTAATCCCTGATGCACATAAGCTCAACCCGTCAATCTACAACGCTCTTATACCGAAGTATAAAGCTGATAACCAACCATTTTATACCGGTTATGTTTTAATAACAACGGTCTTATACCTAAGTATAAATCGGATAAATCAACGCCTTATATCATATAAAATTGATAAACAACGCCTTATACCGAAGCATAAAGTCGATAAACAACGCCTATACCGAGGTATAAAGTTCGATAAGCAACGCCTTAAAGAGCCACCTAACCCATGACCTCCCACCCTGGTCATATCCTAATACTCAAGTCACCTCAAGACATACATAACCTAATCATCACCTCTCAACAACCATCTACTCTACACCCAAACAATATCCAAGCACACAGCCTAAACATCTCACAATTGTAAGTCAAAACACAATCGGCCGACAAGGCCACGTACATAAAGGTCGGCCATGTCACAGAATACAACAAAGGCCAACAAAGGCCACGTAAATCGAAATATAAGCCGAGTTCAAGCTATTACTTACCCCCAAGCAATCTTCAACGCCACAGACATAATCACATAATCATATCATGGCTCATACAAACGGTAATCACACATAATCATATCATTCTCACGAATCATAACACTCATGACATGTACATCATTCTCACATAATCATAACACAGTCAACATGTTCACACAATGCGTAAGACGTAAAGTAACACCCGTGAGATAAGTATTCACCTCTCGCTAGCTATCACAAAAGTCCTCACGAAGAACGCGACACGAACGTGCCCCTTCCCCGCGTCGCGCCTAACAACAATCTTAAAATATACTGAATTAATACCAAGAATTATGTTCTAGAATAAACATGACCAACTCTAATCGGAACGATTTCTAAACGGTCTAACATGACGAAAGTAAACTATCAATTATAATCCTATCGGACATAACCCAATCGATCCCCGCTAAAATTCCATCTTATTACTTTATCATTACAAATCAACTTATAAGTCATTCTAGTTAATCAGCAGGTCCCTAATTAACAACATATACTCCAAAATATCAATTACAACTCAACTTGGAATTAACACTTTTTCAACCTAACTCCCTTTAATCAATTTTAAATCACCAATTTAACATCCCAACAACTGCTGGGCTAAGGTCCCAATTAAACTCCCTACACATTTAAAAAGTCTTATAAAATATCACCCCAAAAGTCAACCGAAACCTAGAAAAAGTCAACTCGACCATAACATCCTCAAACGACCTCTAAATCATGAATTCATCACTTCTATATACATCATAGCATCCATAACAAACTAAGATTCATCATAAATTGAATTATGTAAAAGTCAACCAAAAGTCAACCCTCAAAATCAACCAAAACGCTATCTTCTTACCTCAAAATCTAGGAAAGACGCTGGGAAGTCTTACTAAACAACTCGAGGAACTCTTATGTGCGATAAAGTGAAGAAATGGAAGAAAAATTTTGGTTTGCTCCCAAGAGAGAATCTCGCCAAGCTATGGGAAGTTAAAGAAGATATTTTTGTGTTTTTGGTTTGATATGATAAAGGTGGTACTTATCTCTTAAGTCAAGAAAACCGCACAGAGTTCGTGTCTCTAAATCATGCGAATCGAGTTATCGAATCCACTTTAACGATCTAACTTAACCTCGAAATTATTTATACTATCACCGGGTCCCACCGCCGACCGAAAAATTTAAATTTTTTTTTTTTTCAATTTAGCCGGGTTATTAATTTTTCTGAAGAGGTATTTGGATACGTGATCCAAACAAGAAAACCTCTACTAAGCCTAGAAAACAACGAGATCAAGCCATTCCTGCCAGTGTTCATTGATTGGAATCGAACACCAAACAACTAGTAATGGTTGATCAAGGCTGATTAATTCCCTTGGATCAAAAGGGAGTAATGGATGCCTAATCAATCACATGGGTTTTATTTAGCCAAACCGCTTCAAGCCGAGAAGATCGACCATGACCGCCACGAGAACTGAAAGATAGAACATCCTGTCCCAAGAAGACTTCTGGGCCGCAGCTTATGTTGAATGACGATTCTTAGACTTGAGTAACAGGATTTCATAGTTACTGGAGTAATGTATTTTGACCTTGTCAAACGTCATCTGTAACAAGAGGATTATAACGACATAGTGTTGGGTATACTACAAGAGTATAAATAAAAATCTGGGTACAATAGGGGATTCATACAATCAGATATATCGGTAGATTTATGGAATCTTGGAGAGGTAAGCATCCGTGGCTACCACTAGCTATAAGATGGATATCACATTAACTCCGCTCTATTACTGGGAGAATCGATGCAAAAGTTTGATTTATTACATATCTTACCAAAACTTGACTGCTGAAATCGTGTATCAAGCGAATCATTGATACTATATCATAAGAAATTGGGCAAGTTGAGCGTGAACTACGAGATATTGTGATCTCATGAAATGCCCGTCACAATTTTGATTACAAGAACCGATTTAATCATTCAAAACTATAAGTTCAATATATATTAATTGCTGACAATTAATATTTAGGATTTGCAAGACGTATATTGTGGTTACGATTGCCATTTTTGTCCCCGCTCGTAATCAATATATTAAGATAATAATTGGTTAATGTTGTCTAATATATTGCTATTGTTTCATTCTGTTCCTAAGCAGTGTTACACACAAACAAAGAATCAACTAATAATAAACGATTATAACTTTTCAAAGAAAATACGGCGAAATATCGGCCAAAATCGACCCACGGACTAAGGGATTTGGGGCGGTTTTCAGTGGCTAATGGTGATGCAAGGGACAAAGAAACTCCTCAGGTTTTTGGCCTATTTAAAGAGCCCTAAGCCTACACAATTAATGTTGCTTGAGAAATCAAAAACCCTCCTCTGCACCACCCCATATTCGGCCAACCCCATTAGGAAGAGAAAAATAGTGTATCTTCCATCTTTTTGCTCCACGCTTCACTTTAAACGCTCTAAGAAAACGCACGGAAGAGTTCGCATAATTTGTCAGCACATGGAATCAAATTTAATTTTGGTTTCAATAATTACGTTGATAATCATTGTGAGTTAAATTCATTTATAAGTTTAGTTAAATATGACTACATGAACAAAACATTCAATAATAATACACTGTGAATTCGGTGATTACGCCGTATCACATTCCATAATAATCGTTATAATAATAATAATCAATTATATTATTAGACCACTATTATCCATAATGGATTTGTGAAATGAGAGAGTGAGTAGTTGAGGCCGTGTATGGGTGTGTCTATAGCAACTCAGTAAATGTACTTTAATTCTTATTAAAAGACAAAGATAGGCATTGATTGGTTTGATTTTGTTCCATTGGTCTACAATGTGGAAGTTGAAGATAGGAGAGGGAGAGAGTCCATGGTTGAGGACAGTGAACAACCACATCGGACGCCATGTTTGGGAGTTCGATTCAAATGCAACAGCTTCTCCTCAAGACTTGGCTCAGATCGACAACTTCCGCAATAATTATCGTCTTAATCGTTTCGTTAACAAACACAGCTCAGATCTCCTTATGCGTTTTCAGGTACGGAACAAGTGTGTAATAACGACCTCATCAATATAAGTTCTTTTGGACAAAATATAGCAATTTCCCCCTCAATAATGAAAATAATTAATTTTAATCCCTTCAAGATCCGGAAATGTGCGCATTTGAATACGTTTAATTTGAAGTCGAAATTGAATCTATAAATTGATTACTCAACCTCCCAGTTGAATTGGGAATGAAGTCGTGAAGCAGGTTAAGTACATTTGGTCTGATAGAGTATTCATACAGATTCCTGAAAAAATTCACCTAAAATTTACCATGTATATTCCTTTATCGATTTAGGTGTTTCTTTTTAACTTTCACACAAAACTAAGTTCCCTAATTTATTCCTTATTCCATTTACACCATTCAAAGTAATGCCTCTGGTACAATCGACCCCCTTACCACGCTTAGACGGAGAGGCATTGGGTCATGTTGTATGTAAAGTATTTATCACCAAGTAGAAAGTTGTTTGAGGAAGTTGCAAATCTGAGCTAGCCAAGGTTTGGGCCTGAAAGTTTTGGAGAAATGTCTGAATCTTCTGTTCTTAAATGAACTTGTAACCAATTTTCCACATTTCTTGTCTCCCTGAAAGATGATGCATTCCATTTTATTTAGTTGTATTCAAAATATATTGTTGTCCTTTGCAAAATTTATGTTCTACTTAATAATAAGAAAAACAAAAGATATATTCTGATGTAATTTCATCTTGCACAATGTTAATTATGAATCTAGTCAATTTTCAATCATTTGCCCAATGGTTATGTCCTTAAATAACCAAAATATAACAGGACACAAGAGAATGAGTAGGTTGACTATTTTTGTTAAATAAAACATTCTAGTCAAGTTGATATGGACGGAGTAGGAGTTTTAAGAAATTTATAATATAGCATGTATTCCTCAGAGACTTAATTTCTCTGATTTGTGTATGAAGTAGTTCAATTTTGTGACTTTCCATATTACAGTTTTCCAAGGAAAACCCACTTAAGACGATTTTGCCTCAAGTCAAAATAGAAGACATTAAAGATATCACTGAAGATAAAGTAGCCACTACCTTGAGGAGAGCTATTAACTTCTATTCTACCATTCAAGCTGAAGATGGACATTGGCCAGGGGATTATGGGGGCCCTATGTTTCTGATGCCGGGTTTGGTAACTAAAATCTCTCCTCATACATTCTTCTGTTGTACAGATTTTTAAAACATGAGAGCCATCTAAGAGAATCTTAGTTACATTATTGAACTAGTATACCTTTTACTTTGCATGTCTAATAGGACATATAATAAAACCCGCCAAAGAAAGTTGCCTTGTTAAGGGCTGCTTCTGGAAAGGAACAGGGTCGTAACTTGGGAACAGCCCATAATAGAAATGAGGTCACTAAAACCAAATAAATAAACCAAATTGTAGGGAGCGTAAGTTTTTTGCATTTTGAATGAATTGTATGGTTCAGGTTTATGGTTGTCATTTTTGTTTTGATGAATCAGGTGATTTGTCTCTCTGTGTGTGGGGCACTAAATGCAGTCTTATCTAAAGAACATAAGATCGAGATGTGCCGATATCTGTACAATCACCAGGTATGGATGACAAAACATGGCATTATGTGGCACAAGTCAAGACCCTCTGCTTGGCATTTCATGTTGCATACATCATTTTGTTGTTGGATATCAGTGGTTCTGATTGATTATCTCTTAGATATTTATTTTATTCGTTCCTGTCAGCTATATTAGTTAACTAATATCTATATCAATGTTGAGCTGCAGAACAAAGATGGTGGTTGGGGTTTGCACATTGAGGGTCACAGCACTATGTTTGGTTCTGTCTTGACCTATGTTACTTTAAGGCTGCTTGGTGAAGAAGCAAACGGAGGAGATGGGGCCATGGAGAAAGGGAGAAAATGGATTCTAGACCATGGTAGTGCCACAGCTTCGACTTCATGGGGAAAATTCTGGCTTTCAGTTAGTACCATGTCATCATTTTAAATTTTTCTCTTTACTAGATTAACTATTTCACTGTCATCTTATATTTCATTTTCTGTTCTTATTGATGTTAGGTTCTTGGAGTATACGAATGGTCGGGGAATAATCCCTTGCCTCCTGAGATTTGGCTTCTGCCTTATATTCTTCCTATTCATCCAGGTAACAGTTACAACCCACATTCTGTTCCATCTTAGAACCTAGGACAATTATATGTCCTCTGGTACCGTCTCATTGGTCTTTCTAGCCTTTCAATGGTATCTGAACCCCCTCTGTTTCCTTTTTCCTATACATGATAATATCTGATTTGTCTATTAGAATACTTTCTTTGATGCCCTTTAGAAGAGTTGAGCATAACACGCGTTGTTTCCCATTTGTTTCTGAAAACATTTCAAATTTTTTTAATGATTCTTTTATCCTACTCAAACTGCAGGAAGGATGTGGTGTCACTGCCGAATGGTTTATCTGCCAATGTCTTACTTGTATGGAAAAAGATTTGTCGGTCCAATTACAAAAACAGTTTTATCACTGAGAAAAGAGCTTTATGATGTACCTTACCATGAAGTAGATTGGAATCGAGCTCGTAATCTATGTGCTAAGGTTGTTTACTCTCTGTTTAAAGTTAAGATTACGTTGGCGTCATGATTAAATCTTCTAATATTATTGGTGGAGAGCCGATTGTGGGTTTTTGATAAGTATAAATATGATTTCGAAGAAAAATGAAGTGAAACTTCCCTCAATAAGTTTTCTGACATTCATTCTACCCCTAAACTTCTCTCGACAACTTTCAGGGCTCTTTCATCATATTCTCTCTGCTATTCATCCTTACTCCCAACTCAGAACTTTGGCAACTATCTCTATACCATGACCTCTTGTATCTTGCTGACTTTTTGTACTGATGGACCATTGTACAGTATATGCATGAAAGATTGACCAGCTATATTGTAATTTTCTGAAGAGAATGTCCACAACATATTTTTGTTGTTATCTTCTTATCGAATGTCAACCTTTTTTTGCAGGAAGATCTGTACTACCCACATCCTCTTGTTCAAGATATACTTTGGGCAACCCTTCATAAGGGCGTTGAACCTATTTTAATGCGATGGCCAGGGAAAAAGTTGAGAGAGAGGGCTCTTCGTACCGTGATGGAGCACATACATTATGAAGATGAAAATACTCGCTATATATGCATTGGCCCTGTGAACAAGGTAAGCCTCAATTCTTTCTAAGGTACTTGTTGTATATTTAACTACTGAACAGTGATTAATTGTCACTCCATTATTTAAATAGCAGAGTTGTGCTGTTCAATATTCACTTCTTTTCTGTATCATTATTGCTCTTTGTTTTTCTCCTGATAGACCAATTTGATTTCCAGGTGCTCAATATGCTCAGTTGTTATGTAGAAGATCCAAATTCTGAAGCTTTCAAGTTGCATCTCCCTAGAATCAATGATTATCTGTGGATTGCAGAAGATGGCATGAAAATGCAGGTATTTTTTTTTCTTTTCCAAATTTAGGAACAATTTTCAAACAATGTCACGGTTCTCTGATCTGGCTCCTGTGCTATTATCTTATATGCATGTGAATAGAGTAAGGAATAGAGACAATTGTACAACCGCATGCAGTTTCTTAATTTGCATCTAGTGTCCGGACCATCTTGTTACAACTATGGTGGTATTGCAGGGCTATAATGGAAGCCAGTTATGGGATACTGCTTTTGCTGTTCAAGCAATCATTTCAACAAATTTGAGTGAAGAATATGGCCTTACATTAAAAAAAGCACACGAATTCATAAAGAACTCACAGGTACATATCCTAGATAGGTCCTATCTATTATACTGCAATGCAGTTCGTATGTATCTGATATATATATATATATATAATCTTCTCTCCTCTTTTTCTCCTTCCTGATTTTCATCTATGATCTTTTAATCTTCTTATGTTCTTGATAAGGTAATTGAAGATTGTCCTGGTAACCTAGATATCTGGTATCGCCACATCTCAAAAGGTGCTTGGCCTTTTTCAATTGCAGATCACGGGTGGCCCATTTCTGATTGTTCCGCAGAGGGACTAAAAGTAAGAGATTCTTTATTACTGTAGATACTTATTTCTCCATATTTCTTTCTGATATTTGATATCTTTCCATTTTCATTAGGCAGTTCTATTGTTGTCAAAATTGTCATCAGATCTTGTTGGACAACCATTGGATGCGAAACGTCTGTATGATGCTGTAAATGTTATTATGTCACTGCAGGTATTTGTCTCAGTCCTTCCGTTTTCACTCTTTTGTTGCTATGTCGTCTATGTAAACTATGATTTATGATAGTGATTCTACACTTCGCCCATTGTCAATGCACTCTTTTAAGTGTTAAAGTAAAATGGCACCCCTGATGGTTATCATTGGATGTAAATTACCGCCAAGGGGGCAGGAAGGGTATTGATGAAATGTAATACCTGAAGGGAGTGTGATTACTACAATTTGGAGTAGATGTCACAACCCATAATTTATTGCTTAGTGCTAGAAATTTCATGACTTGCAGCTGTCAATGCATTAATTTCTACATTAAAGCAATAACTTATTGTTGGTACGGCACTCTGAAAGACCTTTCACTTCCTTTAAGATCCACAGAATGGAGGAAAAGTTCGGATGAAATTGGTATCCTAGTATCCGATGCAGGATTCTCCAAGGCTTTAGATATTCTTATTTCAAATTTGCTCTTACTTACATAAGATAATTGCAAAGTAACTTTAAACCAGCAACCAAAGAGCAAGTTTAAAGGTTCTTTAAAGTTACAAATTATTTATGAAGTCTGAGGCAGCTTCTTCCTTCTATTTGAACAGAATGATGCAGGTGGTTTTGCGACATATGAACTTACAAGATCCTATAGTTGGCTGGAGGTACCATTCTCTTAACATCTTGTCCTGAATCCTGATTGAAATTTATATTATTTTTAGCCTGAGCATCATATATTGGTTGCTGTCTCTCCATATTAAATTATTACCTTTGATATGCATTTACTTAAACAAAAAGCCATCACGTCATAATTGGTCAAATAGAAAAATTGAAATATGGCGATTTAGATGGAAGAAGACAGAGTATTCATAGATCATAGTGCACCTTCTGTGAAACAGTTTTTTCCGCTTATACAGTTATACATCTTGAGTTGGCCTATTAGTTGTGTGAGACGATGTCTAAGACAACAAAGTTACTATTATGTTGGAAAATAGAGAGCATAGTGTTGGAGAGCAAAGAAAGTGACATCGAATGTGCTATTAAATTTGAAATGATATACTCTTCTGTCCTTCGATGTATATATTTACTGTAAATTTTATATGATTTTATACTATACTCTTCTCATTTGTACTCCTTGAATCCAAGTACCCACTTTTTATTTTATAACTTGGTACTTCTGTTCTTTTCAGATTATTAATCCCGCCGAGACATTTGGTGATATTGTTATTGACTATCCGTAAGATATCCTTCAATTATCTTTTCATTTAATTTAAATGTCTCTAGTTGGTCAAATAATGGCAGAGTGAGATATTTGTGGTTGGTTACACCCCTTCCCCAGACTTCTCATTTTATTTATGAATATTGCTTCAGTTTTTTCTTAAGAAAAATACTCTCTAGTTGGTAGGATAATAGCAGAGTAGGATCTTTGTGGTTGGATATATCTTCGTATCATGGCAACATCTTTTTGTTTATTGCATCCAATATGCTCTGACTGGACAACTTACAACTGAATGTTTGCTATGATGGTTACATTTTAGTTATGTGGAATGCACATCAGCTGCTATACAAGCATTGACAGAATTCAAAAAATTATACCCTGAGCATCGTAGAGAGGAAGTGGTGCAATGCATAAGAAAAGCTGCGACATACATCGAAACAATACAAGCAGAAGATGGCTCTTGGTGAGCTCCAGTGATTTTGTTCCTCACAACTGAACTATAGTTTGTGAATGAGATCTTGAATGATCTTCTATGTGCTATCATTCCCCTCCTGTCTTGAATGTAAATATCACATGTTAACATGTTTAGGTATGGCTCTTGGGGAGTTTGCTTCACTTACGGAGCATGGTTTGGGATAAAAGGCCTAGTGGCTGCTGGAAGGAATTTTGACAATTGCTATACTATCCGTAAGGCTTGCGATTTTCTTTTGTCTAAGCAGCTTGCATCTGGTGGTTGGGGGGAAAATTATCTTTCATCTCAGAACAAGGTTAGCCTTCTGTTATTTTTATGCAGTATAGTTGTTTCATGTTAATTATATACTCCCTCCGATCCAATTTACTTGATCATGGAGGTAAAAAGTACTTTATTAAGAGCTTGATTAATATTACTAATATATCCTAAAAAGGTACTTTATCAAAAAATACTTTAATTAATCATGCAAACAAAGACTTTATTGGGCGGATAAAATTGAAAGATCAAAGATAAAAGCCAAGATCAATCTCTATATACGATCAAGAGAAAAAGCGAAAGCGGAAAACTAATTATGACCAATCAATCTTTAGATAAAAGCTGTATCGATAAAGTTGCTTGGTGACTAATCGAGCCGAGCTTCAAGAAACTAATTATACTAAGCTTTCCTACCCGAGCCCCTCGAATCGCTCACTTCGTCGATATCTACTAACTCGAATTCAATCTTGACTGATTATAAATAAAATCGTATCTACCATCAAATATTAGTAAAATTAATCATTACTAGATAAGAACAATAAAATAAAAAATTAATTTCAATAGAAAATACATTATATATAGATTCGATATGAAAATTTAAAAATTGTAAAAAGCTTAGCGCATATTATATTCAAACTTCATAACAAAATCAAAACAAGAAAGTAAATAGTGAAATAGATAAATTAGAATAAAAATAATTTTCAAAGCATTTTTTAAAAATTCTATGAAAAACCATCATAACTTAATATTATATTCAATTTTTTTCTTTAGTAAATGGTTGCTTTATTGAAAAAAAATGTTTTACAACCATCATCGTGGCATACCCCGGAAATGAACAAAGGACTACCCCAAACACGCGGGATAGAACAAACCAAAGCAAAGAAATAAAAGAGGGCTAAAAAATACATCAAGAGGCTAAAAAGATGCTACGACTCAAACTCGAATCTAAGGAGATCTCCCAATTTGCCTTGGTCCTCTTGACGCTCCTCCACGAACAAGCCCTATCATATACAATCGAAACAATTTTATGATAGAGAACATCTGCACTAACCGGACTTCCACCAAACACTCTAGTCTTTGTGTCCTTTCCTCACGGTAGTGGATGTGGGCTCGAATTGAAGTTTATCACTTGTGTCCTTTTCTGATGGAAGAAACTCTTTCCGAACATCTCTCGCACTTACCAACTCTATTTCCATAAACTCCTTTGCGTAAATTTGCCATCCATGGAACCATTCCAAACCCACCTATCTCTTCCATTAGAAAAGGACACAAGGCTCGCCTCCGAAGCTAACCTCAACAAAACAGTAGTTTGCCTCCTCAAACCAGGCAACTTCAATGGAATGGCATCTCTCAAACTAACATAGTTGGATGTTGGATCTCTCCTAGACACTAAGACAGTCCACACAGGGCCTATAGAACTTCAGTTATCATGCCAAAAGGACACCGACCTGTCATCCTGAACTTCAACAGAATACTTGCATCGAACAAGAGGCCTAATTTTGAGGATTTTCTTCCAGAACCAAGAGTCTCCATCTTTCTTTTTATAGCTCCAAATCGACTCCCCTTTCAATCTCACCGCATGCACCCACTGTACCCACAAAATATCCTTCTTGGAAGTAATATTCCACAACAACTTACACAGACAAATTTGGTTTCAAACAGCCATTCCTTTGAAACCCAGACCCCCTCAGCTAATGGCAAACAGACATCACTCCAAGAAATCTTCGCCCTATAAGGACCCTCATCCTTCCCACTTCATAAGAAACACTTGACAGTCTTTTCAACCTCCTCTATCAAGTATTTCGGAAGGGGAAGGTTAGCACACTAGAAGTTCTGAATTCCAAAGATCGAGGATCTCACAAGCTCAGCTATCTCTCCTAAACTCAAATGCCTTGACTGCTAGCTATAAATCTTACCACACACCATACTAATCAAAGCACTATAGTCCTCATGTGTCAACCTCCTAGAAGACAAAGGCACCCCTAGGTATTTCACAGGAAGAACCCTCCTGCATATCTCCATGTACCCACAGGCATCTCACTGTGTCGAGAGTACTCCCCAAAGAAAATCCTACTCTTAGAACAGTTAAGTTTCAAACAAGTAAAATCACCAAACAGAACCAGAGTCTCCTCTAAAACTGCTCATATCCGTAGAAGCAAAAAGAAACATATCATCCGCAAAACTTAAATGAGTGATCCCCAGCTGCTGACACTTATGATGAAACCCAAATGCAGAACTACGACTCGCCTTCCTCATAAGACCATTGAAAAACTTTAACACAAGAAGAAACAAATACGAAGAGATAGGATCACCCTGCCGAAGTCCCCGACTACTAGTAAACCGGTCCTTCAAAGTCCCATTCCAATTAATAGAAAAGTTAGCCTTCTTTATACAACACTACAACAAGAAGACAAACCTCTGAGGGAACCCCATAGCTAACATCTCGGTCCACAAACTATCCCTTTCCACTATATTATAAGCCTTCTGTAGATCCACCTTGATAGCAGCCCTAGGAACGCCATCCTCCACAAGAACATGTTGCTCCATACTGGTTACGACCTGAACATCACAAAAGTTAGGCTTTCAAGCAATTATAATTCTCCCTACAGTTGACCCCAAAATATTATGAACAAAGCCCCAAGTAGGTAAAATACTACACATAATACTATCTACATTATGAGTTTTCAATTTATTTTCTATTATACAAATTATATTATATTTATGTTGTAGATTTTTAATAGTATGTTGTTTAAGGGAATTGTTAAGACCCCTCACGTTCCAAACTAAGGTCGTCATTTACGAACCAAATAAGGAGTAGCATTAGCTTTTAGACTACTCTTATTGTAACCGGACCCCTTAGTACCACCCTTATTCTTGTTATTATTAAGTCCGGGGTCGCAACCATGGATGCATATGTCAACTTAGCATTCACAGCAGCAGCCGAGACTCCCTCCTCTACAATAGGGGACAACATCAGACCATGTTGCACCACTGTAGGAAAGGGACTGATACACTCCAAACCCGCCTGTTGTACCACTGTATTATGCTGTAACCCTGCACCCTGCCCAGCCTGCTGTACCACTGGAAGAGAAGGACTGCTGCAACCCGGAACCTCTGACAACAGACCACCCCCTAGAGCAGCAACCTTTACCCCCTACCACTGGAACCCCTTCAGTGAGCACCTCATCATCAACAGCTTTCCCCTTACTGCTTCGCACCTATGCACTTGCCTGAAAACAGGCCTATACTTTTGCACCACCTTACAAGCCACATCCCCATGTCCAAATTTCTTACACTTAGAGCACTTGAAAGGTACCCATTCGTATACAACTCGCTGAGTATACTCCTGCCCAGAAGCATATCTCACAGTCATTTCGTCAAATAGTTCATCCTCAACTCTGATTTCGACACATACACGCGCATGACCCAACCGACTTTGCTCCGATGTTGTCCTATCATCGAACAATGGAACTCCAACATGGCTGGCCAGAATACTAAGAGCCTCCGTCGTCCACAAATCCAAGGGGAGATTCGGAAATTGAATCCAAATTGGGAGAACATCTACTTCTGGCTTATCCAACGGCATACCAACATCCCAATTACGAAGAATAAAAGGACGACGAGAGAAGCTCCACGGACCCTTCTCAAGGACTTGTTGCTTAACCTCCTCGGATGACACTTTAATAATAAACAACCTTTTATCCATCTTATGCACCTTAATAACCCCATACTCGGACCACCTACTACGCACGAACCCTCTATCTCAGAGTAACTAGGGTTATACCCCAAAACATAAGCGATTAGGGTATGTTTCCACTTAACAGCCCCAGCCATCACCACTGAGGTTGGCATCTCCACAACCAATTTCCCCACTTCCCCTTTAGCAGCCACAAACGCGAGGTTCATACGCTTGTAAGGCGTGGCTTTCTGTGCTACAGCATCGTACGTCGACCCCTCCCCTGTCTCCCTCTTGTCTTGTTGAAAGCCAGATGCGGCAACACCTGCTGGGCGAGACCCATTTTTCCCCTCCATTGTACGGAGAAAGGGCTGTGAGCAAGTTTGCTCAAACCTAGAGAATCTTAGAGAGAAGCCAGAGAGTTTTTTCTATGTTGTATTTTCTTTCACTTAGAATTCATTTTTATTAGTATATATATTTAATAATATAAAGATCGAGCTAACGAGCCGGCTCACTGGCGGGCTCGCCGAGCTATCAAGCTTAAATACTTGCGCACAGCTTGGCTCACTACGGACCGAGTGGAACTCGAGCCTCCGGCTCAACCGAGCATAATCGAACAAGCCACTCACTATAGCCTAGCTCATGCACAACTCTAATTGGCATAGAGCAATCCTAAGATAACTTATGTTTAGCTGATGCAGAAGGTGCACCCCTGGAAAGTCTTTCGATCGTTTTGAAGTTTGAGTTCATAATTTAATTTCATATTGTAATATAAATAATGTAATATAAATAAACCTGAGTTTTTTTTTGTTTTGTTATTATGTTGTGGCTCGACTATTTTCTAGAGATACTGTCCCCATTTTTATTGTGATAGATCAAACTAAGCAATCCAGTTACACATAATTCAGTTGTGAGTGAGACCTTTTTTTGGAGTTTGATTCTCATGTTATTTCTTTAATATATTTATTCATTTATTTTATATTCAGAAAATTCATATATCATTAGCCTTTTTTTATAACATATTCTACCACTATTCTTTTGTCATAGGTATACACAAACCTTGAAGGTGGTAGGTCACATGCGGTGCATACTGGGTGGGCAATGCTGGCTCTCATTGAAGCTGGGCAGGTAGGTTTCACCTGTTTTAATTATTTCTGGATAACTTATGTGATCTGCAAGACTGCATATCTCAATAACAATTGGTGTTCATAATTGAACTGAGCTTAAATGACTTTTGGTTTTTAATGAGGATCACATAAGTCGTATAATGATACGGAGTATTTAGTAAGAAACTGAGCATTTATTTACCCATTGAACTGTGGCTCTAATGGAAGCCGGGATGCTACATTTCTATTCACTCCACCTGGTTACTTTTTTTTATTATTATCAATAACTGATATCTGCAAATTGCTAGTATCTGTGTGATTCATTGGAGTATTGAACTGAACTACAATGTCTTCCTTTTATCTTACAAGGAATAACATAAGTCGTCGCATACTGCTACTTAGTAAGAGAATGAGCATATGTGTTCCATTGCATTTAGACTATCCACCAAATTCTTTTCATGATTCTCCTCAGCTACTTAAGTGCTAAATATCCGTAACCAGTTATGAACTTGTAGCTTCTACTTTTTCCTCTCCGTTCATTTATTTATGAAACCAAAGAGGTTTCTGGATTCTGTTTTTATGGCTGTTGCAGCAGCTCTTTATTGATATGCTCTATGCTTCAGTATATGATACTGAAAATGTCTAGGCAATTGTACCATACACTTACATATTCTCGTTAAAGAAACTTACGATTTATGTTTCCCTCGTGGTTATCAGTTATCCTTTTGCATCCATGAGTTTGTGATTCCCTTGTTGTTATCCTTTTGCGTCCATGAGTTTGTGAAACTGCAACAAACTTGTTTACGCAATTGTACCATATAGAAACGAGGTAAAAAGTTTGTGGTCTCAATTTTGTTGATTGTTTTGAAAATACATTTATGTCGAAAAAAATCTCGGATTGCTCTGATATAGATTTTTTTGAAAGTTTGTGGTCTCAATTTATTATTCTAAATAATTCTCGGATTGCTCTGATATAGATTTTTTTCAATGAATTATTTTCCATATCAATAAACTTAAAAAGACATGTTTATTTTGTAGACCAGTATTCACTATTGTGTCCTGTTTTTCTGCAGGCTGAGAGAGATCCAACACCACTGCATCATGCAGCTAAAGTCCTGATAAATTTTCAATGCGAGGACGGTGACTTTCCTCAGCAAGTAAGCTAGACACTTTTATTACTTGGTAAATATTTTGAGATTTAGAAAATG
Organism: Lithospermum erythrorhizon; assembly: GCA_019722365.1. Lineage (NCBI taxonomy): Eukaryota > Viridiplantae > Streptophyta > Magnoliopsida > Boraginales > Boraginaceae > Lithospermum > Lithospermum erythrorhizon. The sequence goes on along the minus strand of JADFUC010000212.1, from coordinate 20,840 downwards.
TCAAACCTACAAATGAAATTCTGTAGGTGTGAGTATTTTGTTTTCAGACTTTTACTTATGCTTGTACTCTGGTTGAACGTTACAGAAAAAAGACATGGAAGATGATTTTCACACTCCTAGAGTGACGTGCACTCCAATGGTTATAGTGGGGACCAATTTACCTTAAAATCCTTTATAAAATAAAAATTCATATTTTTTATGTTAGTATATTAAGGCAATATACCCATGTCGTAGACATTCGTAGAACAGAAGACATAACTCTGTGCTTGACTCGAAGTCCTCTTGGTGATTGCATTTTGTACTTCCATTTAGAAATGTCATTCGTGCTAGACTTTATTCCCTTAATTTTCTCCCGCCCCTGGAGAATCAACCCGGAGCTGTGCTTGGAAAAGATCCTTTACACTTTGATCCATTCTATTCTTTTATTTTCTCAGTTTTTACCATTCTCTAGTAGGACTCGTACTTGAATTTTAATGTCTCGACGAAGCTCTTTTACATGTTCCGTGTTATAGTTGTTTCAGAATGTTTACAGCATGTTTTAAGCTTCTGTGCTATCATGTACTCTTATCATTCACATGATTACATGTTTCTTTTTCTATTGTGGTACAGGAAATCACTGGGGTGTTCAACAGGAATTGCATGATCACATATGCTGCATATAGATGTATATTCCCCATTTGGGCATTGGGCGAGTATCGTTGTAGGGTACTTAAGGCACTATGAACGACAACACTTTGTCTTTAGTCCATCTTCTGCAGCTAACTAGATACTGAAGTTATTTGCAATTACAATAAACTTCAGCTTTTGGTAGTTAACTTTTTTCCGGTAAATGCTTGATTCTACAGATCGCTTGATTCTGAACTGTTATTTCATATTGTATCGCAGTATTAATGCATGAGAATCTTTCCATTTAGTGAAATCCATCTTTCTAGTTCCTCTTAAATCACAGACTTAGCTGGCCATATTAGAATATATGGTGTCATCAAGACATCAACAACACATTATGTTCAAGCAATTTATCATAAAATAACCTAATTCGAGTGTCAAACCCATCTTTATCATGTTACAGCTTCGCAATGTGGTTTCCACACAAATCTAACAATTTGATTTATACTTCACATAATTAGTGAGTTTGTTTTTGCTTTGTTTGGTAACATTATGGAAATACATAAAATTATAATTCGATTTCAATTCATATGTTTAGATAGTTATGAAATTATTTGGAATTTGTTTCTTATTATTTGTTGGCTGCTAGTATTAAGTGTAACTATGTTTTTTATTCGTTTCGGAGCAGTTGTCCGTTTCACAATTCCTTTAAAAATACATTTATGTCAAAAAAAATTATTTATTTTCACAATTCTCTTAAGAAATATTCTATCCGTGTCAAAAAGATTTTTCTTTTCCACTATTTTCTTGATTGACATAAATAAATTTAATCAAATTAACTTTTATTCCGAACTTGATTGACACATGAATAAATTTAATCAAATTAACTTTATTTCGAGAACATTGATTGATCTATTAATTGAATGAGCAATTAGGAATCATTGAGGTTTTAGTTTCATTGCCATGAAGGAGAACGGATTGAAAACTATTGTAATCAACTAAAAAAAACTAATGAAGTGATAGAATAATTATAATCCATCCCGCCCTGCGCCGGCCGCCTGAAGGGTAGCCTATTATAATCCTAACACCATATCACTAGCGGTCAATTTTATCTAATTGGCTTAAAAGTTTCACTGCTTATCCAAAAATTTGATTTCCATTAACCTTCTCAATCAAATAGCTTTTAAAATTTACAATCCATCAAAAGATATCTAACTTCAACCAACCCATATATATATATACACAACATATCCTTAAAAAGACAAAGAATGCTAAGAAGGCTACAACGGATAATAATAAATATTGTATTCAGACAAAATAATTGCCTACGCTTAAAGCCAAAATAAAATACAACAATCAAAATCTGGCCGACAACACATCAAAATGAGACTGTAAGGATCCTCACCACCCGATGCTCACCTAGCCACTGAACAAACTCTCCAAATACCCTCTGGCTCAACCGTCGCCTCAACCCGCACAACGAAAACGAAGGGCAGTTCGCAGTTCTTTTGGGCCGAACACTTAACACACGGAGAAACTTAAACCATACAGTAATGTCGACAATACATATAAATATGAATAAAATATGTATATATATATCCGTGACTACCCAATAAAGGCCATACAACATAATTCCAAAAGAAAGCTCGTGACATCAAGCATATGGAGATATAATAAAAAGCCAAGAAAGACATAATCACCGAAAGAATCGAAGAACTCAACAACGACTATAACTCTAGTCATCAAACCATCTATCTCTCATATCCCCACAACTATACCAACCTCTAATGCGCATATGCTCAATCCGTCTACCTGCAGGAATGGACCAATCGATAATCACACCGCACTTATACCGAAGTATAAGGCCAAACCGCACTTATACCGGAGTATAAGGCCAACCGCACTTATACACTAAGTAAGGCAAACCGCACTTATACACTAAGCATAAGGCATACCGCACATACACCAAGTATATGCACACCGTATTTATATACACTAAGTATAAAGTGCCAATAGCCACATATCCTGCAAGGAAGGAGAGTCACCTAACCCCTAATCATCCCAACTATAGGGTCATATCCTAATACTCAAGGCCTCAAAGTCACGCATAACTCCAACCAACTACTCTACTCCCAAACAATATTAAAGCACACAGCTAAAACATCCCACAATCGTAAATCAATCACAACCGCCGACAAGGCCACAGATAACTAAAAGTGCTTAAGGCGACATAAATACAAAAGTGCTCTATTAAGGCCACAAAAATCGTAAATATAGTTGGAGTTCAAGCTATTAATTACCTCAAGCAATCTTCAACGCCGCTAATATAATCACATAATCATATCATGCCTCACACACAAATGAATCACACATAATCGCATCACCATTACATGTATACCATATTCTCACATAATCACACCACAATGACATGTTTACACAATTTAAAAGTAAGTACATAAGGTAACACCGCGAGATAAGTGTAATTTAAGGTTCAAATAAATTTTTACTTAATTAATATTATTATCGAATTAACCGAACGGTTATTACAATCTAATTCTTTCCTTCTAATAAAATTTCGACTTCGAATTTGACAACCCCAAACAACCAAGAAGCACAATATATATAATAACACGAAATCAAATACCATACAAAATAAAAAGCAATACTAACTTACATCTACCGAAAGCCGCAGTAACGGCGTTCCTCATCTCATCCTCACGCTCCCAAGTTACCTCCCCTCTCTACACGCCGATTCCTCCACATGATTTCACTAAGGCCACTACCTTACTCCTCAAAATCTTCTTCGTAAAAATTTCCAATCGGGTCTTTCCTCGAACGTGAGGTCCTCCTCGCTTTCCAATCGAGCGAAATGCCTAAGAATATGCGACTCTGCCGTGATATACTTCCCTCAAACAGATACATGAAACACATTATGAATCCTATCTAAACTCGGAGGTAACGCCAACCGATAAGCCAATGGAGCCAACTCTCCCAAGGATCTCAAATGTCCCAATATAACGAGGGACTCAACCTCCCTTCCTCCAAACCGCATCACCCCCCTTCCATGGGGATACCTCAGAACACGGTCGCCGACCTCAAATGACAAGTCTACTCTGCGATGATCTGCATATTTCTTCTGCCTATCCTGAGCTGTCCTCAGATGCTGCTGAATCAACCTGATCCGCTCTACTGAACTCTCGACCAACTCAGAACCGTAAACTTTCCTCTCTCCTACCTCATTCCAACAAACTGGAGTGCGACACCTCCGCCCATACAATGCCTCAAAAGGTGCCATCTCAATACTAGCATGGAAGCTGTTGTTGTAGGCGAACTCTATCTTGGGCAACTCATCGTCCCAATTCCCGGAGAAGTTCAGAACACAAGCCCGGAGCATATCCTCCAATGTCCGTATCGTCCCTCTCTAGGATACCTATCCGTCTGGGATGAAAAGATGTACTCAACTCTACTTGGGCCTCCCCGTGAGCCTCCGGAAATCCCTCCAAAAACCCTCAAGTGAATCTAGCCACGGGTCCGGGAAATGATCAACAACGGAAACCTCTGCAACCTCACAATCCATCCATAGATCTTCTGAAGTCTCGTGCCCATCTATATGTATCCGATAAAGGTGAAACGGTTTAATTTCGATAGCCTATCCACAATCACCCAGATCCCATCATGTCGCCTCAACGTCCTAGGAAGCCCAAACACGAAGTCCATGGTGATATTCTCCCATGTCCACTCAGGAATAGGAAGAGTCTGCAACAAACCCGCAGGATGCCTATGCTCGGCCTTCACCTGCTGACAAACCAAACACTTTGCCACAAACTCTGCGATCTCTCTCTTCATTCCTGGCCACCAATACGTCAACCTCAAATCACGGTACATCTTTGTGCTACCCGGGTGTACGCTATAGGGAGTATTATGAGCCTCATCAAGAATCTCCCCTTCACCATCTCAAAACGTACACGCACCGCCATTCATCCTCAAGGCTCCACTCTCATCAATGTGAAATCTGATTCGACCCCATTTCACGCCCCATCGATAACCTCGGCAGCTTCATCTCATCATTGTAATTCTAAGATTCGAATCCAAGCACGGGTCAAACTCTCATATGGGCAAAATCTCCCCTGCCGCTACCTATTATCAAAATCGACTCCCAAATGTTTCATCTCTCTTCGTCCTTTTGATTTCCCTTTTCTACTCAAGCATCGCCTACTACATTTTCCTTCCTCGCGGTACTCAATAGTCAAGTCATAATCATCGATGAACTCCATCCACCTCCGATGCCTCAAATTCAAATCTCTCTCGCGCTGAAGATATTTCAAACTCTATGATCGCAAAAAATCGCATTTAACCCCATACGTATAATGTTCTTGCCACTTTCAACGCATGTAATTATCGCCGCTAGTTCAAGATCATGGGTTGGATAGTTCTCCGTGATTCCTCAATTGTCGTGGAAGATAGGCACCTTCCTATTCCCCGCAGACGAACACACCCCAATCCCCTCGGCGCAAGACGCTATAAATCACGAGCCCCTCGTAACCAAACGGTATCGCTAACACTGAGCCGTACTAACTTCCCTTTAATATCCCGAAACAAGCCTCAAGGGATCATCCCAAATAATGGAACCCCTTTCTCTCGTCAACCTAGTCAATGCATGTCAGCGATCAAAGAGAAGTCCTGATGAATTTCCCAGAATAACCAAATAACCCTAAGAAACTCCTCACCTCGGTCACACTCTGGACGCTCCCAATTGTTCATAGCCCACCCTGGCTGATCAACAAATGTAAATCACGACCCAGAATCAGACCTTCGCCAACCGTAATCCTCCACATTTAGAAAACTTGGCACAATCGGTGGCTCTGCCTCAAGGTCCTCAACACAACTGCAAATGCCTCCCCTCATGTTCCTCCTCCCCTCTTTGTGAATATATCGAATATCATTAATGAATATCACCACAACCATCCAAATACTCCCGAAATTCAGCTTCATCAAATCCATAAAGCGCCGTGCATTCACAATCCAAATGGCATCACTATAAAATCATAATGTCTCATAACGAGATTAGAAAGTTCGATGTAAATATCCTCCCTTTGATCCCCTAAACCGACGATAACTGCATCGCAAATCAATCTTTTCGAGAATTGACATCTTTTCACCGATCAAACAAATCACACTCAAGCAACGGGTATCGGTTCTTAATGGTCACTTTATTCAACTGCCTATAGTCAATGCACAACCTCATCGAACCATCCTTCTTTTTCACAAACAAACTGATGCACCCTTACTCGAGATACACCTTGTCCGATCAATCCTTTCTCCAACAACTCCTCAGAATCGAAGTCCGCAATTCCTCAGAAGCTGGCTCGAGCCATCCGGTACGGCGGAAGAGAAATTGGTGCCGTAACTGGAATTGGCTTCTCATTAGCAAATTGACGCTCTCTCTCCGGGCGGTAACCCCGTAAGTCCTCGTGAAAGATATCATCTCGAACTCTCTAACAACTCGCACATCCTCTAATCCGCCCGCCTCCCTGCTCAAATCAACCATATCCCAGAACCTGAGCCATTATCCCAACCTCCTAGCCTCAAGTGTCGATACAAAACTCGAAGGCAAAATCTTTTTCTTCCCACAAATCGGATATCTCGTGTCCCCCAACTCCACAAAAAGTAAGCTCCTTCCGGCAATCAATTACGGCATGATAAGTTTTCCCAACCAATCCATACCCAAGATAAGATCAAAATCGTAAAGCTCAAATGGAAGTAAATCTATTGCACAACAACCGACCACATACAATCAAAGGAAAGCCCTAAATACAAGTCTAACCATTGAACCCGACTTTACTGTGTCATAATCTCAAGGAACAGTAAAGGCACACAACATACGATAATGCGTAAATAAACTCGAAACAAAAGAACCCTTAATCAAACAATTGAGCCTCAATATCACACAAGAATAATGTACCCGCTACCACTCTGGGGGTATCCCGCGCCTCCCACGAAGACCTCAATCGCCGAAGCTTCTACCCATGGCACTTCTCCTCCGGGAGGTCCTCCAGCCTTCTTCATATCCACGGCCTCCACGGCCGCTAACCTCCGACCACAACGAGCCCCTGAGTAACCGCCTCGGGTAGTCGAAGAAGCGCTGGCACAAGACCTCTCTAAAAGACTGGGGCAATCCTTCACTGGGATCCTGGGCTCGCATCGATAACATGGACCACCCTTCTCAAGAATCCCTTCGCCGCCTCGTGTCCCATCTCGACCACAACGGTAATGCCGATACTTCTCCGAACACCCTAAGACTATTTCAACCCGCCGGATCTCGCAGCGCCCACCGCGTATGAGCCGTGGAAGAACTCTCGCGAACCGCCGGTGCACCGGCGGTCTCCGCCCAGACGACTCGCTGGTCCTGGCCCTCCACCGAACTCTGTGAGCTAGTAGCCTACCGAACTCGAAAGTCTCAGTCGATTCTCCGATCCACTCGCCTCCGGCTCGCTTAACTCCATTTCCATCTTCGTGGCCCATTCCCACAACATGGAAACTAGTAAAACCATCAGCCGAGATCCGTGACGTGATTCTTACCGGCCAACCCATCTCGAACCTATGATCTCTTCGCCTCTACCGGATAAACATCGTGAAGTAGCCTGCACATATCATTGTACCTGCCTCTCGTACTTCTCCACCGACCAACCCTCAAATCGCCTCTCCAAGGCCGCTACGCTGGGTCTTCTAAACACAATTCTCCGGAAGAGCTCAACAAATCGCTCCCAGAGACATTTAATCTCCCCTCTCAAATAAAGACGACTCAAGTTCTCCCACCAAATATGGCACTCTTAAGCTTATAAGTAGCAAACTTCACTCTCATCTCACCACAATCCCCATCGGCTCATAATGATTCCTCATGTCCCGGATGAACTCAATAGCCCTCCGGCGAACCCCCGAAACTTCGGAGAATCTCGAACCCGGTCAAACAACTTACTTCCTCGAATTCGACCTCCCTCGCTTCTCGCCACCCGAAAGTATTCTACACTCTCCTCTCTAAGGTCTATCACTTCCCAACCCTCCTCAACCCCGGCCGTAAGAATGCATCTCCGACCTCGGTCCACGCCTCGTACTCACTACGCCTATAGCCCTGGGCTCACCGGTGTCCTCCGCCCACCCCTCACCTCTCGCTCTACCCCTTCCATGAACTCCGGGTGGCATCCTCAATACCACGCAGAAAAAAACAAAAAGACCTCGACTTTTTACAAAAAGACACCACACTCACAACGACTAAAGAAAAAACAAGTTGACACACAACCCCACGTATAACCCAAGTAATCAAACCTAAGCTCCGATACTAAAATTAACGACTCTAATCATTATAATCCGAACACCGTGAGTCACCAAAATCGATGGACGACTCGCCAGCACAACTCGCTTCATCCAAAAATTTTGATTTACAAGATTCTCAATAAACGCTTTTAAAATTTACAATCCATCGTGATATCTAACTTCAACCAACCTTAAATACGATATATATACAACATATCCCAAATAAACAAGAATGTCGGGCAAGGCTACAACCGGTAGGCATCAGATTCCGAATACAAAACAATTGCCGATAAGGCTAAAGTTTGAAAATAAAGTACAACAATAAAAACAACACAACACATCGTATCGAGATCAGCGAGGATCTCACCACGCTGAGCTTCACCTAGCACTCGGATCAAACTCCAATAGCCTCCCCGGCTCAACTAGCCGCTCCGTCAATCGACACAAATGAAATGCCACCCAAAGCAAAAAGTGGGTGTGCTCGCTGCTTAGTGAAAACTTAATGGGCATGGGTGAATCCTACCATAATGAACAAGACAGACAATATTATAATAGCCCAACATGAATAACTTACGTATATATATATATATATCCAGGACTACCTAATAAAGTCATACAATAAGATTTCAAAGAAGGTCTCAGGCATAACATGTCAAGATATAATAGAAGGTCTCAATAAGGCACAATCACCCATAACGAAATCATGGGTATGTAACAATGACTATAACTCTAGTCATCACCTTCTATCTCCCATATCTCCACAAATATACCACCCTCTAATGCGCATATACTCAATCCGTCTACCTGCAGGAATGGATCAATCGCTAATAACCACTGCACTTATACCGTAGTATAAGGCCAACATCAACAATGCCCATAGCAAAGTGATAATAGATCTCACACTGCACTTATACCAAAGTATAAGGCCAACACCAACAATGCACATAGCAAAGTGATAATAGATCTCACACTGCACTTATACCGAAGTATAAGGCCAACACCAACAATGCACATAGCAAAGTGATAATAGATCTCACACTGCACTTATATACCAAGATAGTGCCAATAGCGTTACATATTCCCCGGGGTAAGCGAAGCGAGAGTCACCTAACCCCTAATCATCCCAACATGTGGTCAAACTCGATACTCAAGTCACCCCTCAAAGTCATATATACCCAACCAACACCTCTCAATAAATCCTCAACTACTTACCCCAAACAAAGCTAAAGCACACAAATAAACATTTGATCTCACAATCATAAATCAATCATAACCGACAAGGCCACAGAATACATATGCCGACAAGGCCACGTAAATACATAAGTGCCGATAAGGCCATTTAAATACAACAATGACGATACAAGCCACGTAAATCGAATATAAGTTGGGAGTTCAAGCTATTACTTACCTCCAACGAATCTTCAACACTAATATCACAATCACATAATCATATCATGGCTCACACAAATGAATCACACATAATCATACAACAATTACATGTATATCATTCTCACATAATCATAACACAATGACATGTACATCATTCTCACATAATCATACCACAATAACATGTTCACACAATTTAAAGTAAGTACGTAAAGTAACACCCATGAGATAAGTACTCACCTCTGCTAGCTACCACAAAACCTTCGCGAACACAATCACGTAACCCGGCCTCTTTCCACGATCAACCCCTAACAAAACTCAGACCACTCCACCCCAAGCCTACCGCCCGAGGTTAAGATCATTACAACTCAGATACTAGTAGTCACCAAACGATGGATACAATAACAACATAACCTCGCCGACATTATCAAAATAAAGCTCCTATTTCCATCGTGGTGTTCCAACAATACATCCAAAAATAACGGACAAATGTAACACATATCCAAAATACATCATAAGGAAAGTATGACAAATGACTCACAATATAATACAATCCACCTCGGGGCCTCAAATATACAAATTTTTGACAAAAAGAAATGACTGATGAGGACTTCCTAAGCCACCACCGCCTACCTAAGATCTTCAGCTCAAGAAGGCTAATGCATCCCCGCCACCTCAAGGATCACCTAAGAGACCTGCATAAACGCCCCGCCTACGTAGAATGTGAGTCGCCTATTAAGCCGAGTGAATACAAATATCATGTATTTGGTCCCTCATATTTTCAAAGTCATATATATATATATACAATTATTAACCAAGCTTACATGATTTAATAATCAGTCTAAAAAGTCACAGAGATAATACACATGAGCCTACAACCCGAATAACACATACTCATCTAATGGAAACAAAATTTAACACACAAAATCATCAAACGAGGAATCCACCTCCAAATAATACACATACGAGGAATCCACCTCCAAATAATACACACATAGCGAGAATCCACCTCCAAATAATACACAATACAAGGAGAATCCACTCCAAATAATCAGTGACGAGGCCTCCACCTCCATCCTCCCGACCGAGGCTACACCCCTCAATGTGCATATCACACCAAACCTCCCGAATCCACGGGGCAACCCACACGATATGCACACCACGCCAAACCTCCCGGTCGGGGTCACCACCGCTCCGCAAGTAACACATAAATCAATCAAACACATCAAAGACACGCCCACACAAGACACCACATATATAAGTAGCACATAGTCACACACGCCTCATAATATAAATCATGTTCACAACTATCCCATGATATAATTCATAATCACTAATATCTCATTATATGAATTATAGTCTCAATTATCTCATAATATAACTCAGAATCTCAATTATTTCATCATATGAATCGAATCAAATGTACATAATATCAATCATAACTTCAATTATTTCAAAGTATAACCTTAAAATCTCACTTCCACATAATATCGCTAAGCGGTCACACACAATACACATATATCCGAATAATCTCAAAATATCATATGTAGTATATACAACATATTATACATAAAAAGGCTCCTACCGTGAGATTTCCAGACTTCACCTCAAGTCCAGTAGTATCAACAAAGACTAAAGTGCCTTTCGTGTTGTATCCTCAATTCCTATTCAAAGAAATTAGATATTATAATAGCATTCCATGTAGTCCTCTCTTAACATATATGTGTACCCCCAAGTGTTATACCAGCCTCACGATTCGAATTTATAACTCTTAGCAAGGATTCTATTCCAAGATTGATATCTATAACATTCCGACATAATTATATTCAAATCGCTAATTTCAAGAAAAATCTCAGATTCGCCATCACCTAATTACTCCAACAATAACCTCCTAAACACATTCTAAACAACCCAAGAATCAATTCTAAAAACTAATTAATTCATTAAATACACCTCCAATACAAGCACCAATTAGCATACCTAACTTTCCCCAAACTTTCAACCCAATCCCTAACTTATTCCTATCCAAACCAATAATTCTATACCCAAATCAACTATATTCTAGTCCACCATCCTCATATTATCATTTAGAAGCTCAATCAAGCAAAATTAATAAAAGTCAACATCCAACTTACAACACTTTCCAATCCCAATAACTACTCCAAATCACCTCTAATCACCTCACTGATACTTAGATAACAAAGCTATAACATAATAACATCCAAATCTAAAAGTCAACATAAAAGTCAAACTCTTATATAGTCAACTATAGCTCCAAATAATGAAATTCGAAGAGTAAAGATCATACCTTGATCAACTAGACGGGAAACGGTAAGCTATTAAGCTAGATTCCACAAGATTTGCCAAGAAAATGAAAAAAAAATCAAAGGAAAGGGGGAAGGGGTGGTTCGGCCAAGCTTAAGAGGAAGAAGGAGATTTTTGGTTTGTGATAAGCTTTACAATAGGATAAATATAAGTATAGTGGGGTTAGGTGGGAAGTGGGACCCTCAAGGGTAGTTTGGTCAAGTTTGGTTTGCCTATATCGCTTCTCTACTCGGTTTACCAACCAAATTCGAACACGAGTCCAATTAAATTTCTATTCTCAAAATATATTATCGCCCAACCCATGTAATCATTATTCCATAAAGAAAATTTTTACTTTAACCGCAAAACACTCAACCGGGCGACTAAAATCACCTTAAGGAAATTGCTTATACGGAACGGGTTATTTCAAAAACGCCTTAAAGTATAATCAAAACCTACTACTATACTAAGGCTTCTAGAAGATACACTACCAACTCTTAGTGGAACTAGTTCTAAACGGTCTAAAATGACTCGATAAAAATAACGAATTAATAACTCGCCGGACACAACCCAATCGATTCTCCCGCTAATTCCACCTTTATTATTTTAACATTTCATATCAAATTATAAGTCATTATATTTAACCTCAAGTCCATAATTAACAACCTATACCCAAAAATATCAATTATAACTCAAATTTTACAAATTACCTTTTTTCAACCTAACTCCCTTTAATCAATTTTTAAATCATAATTTTAACCTCACAATAGCTGGCCAAATAATTTCAATTAAACTTCCTACACATTTAAGGTCTTAAAAAATATCAACTAACTAAAAGTCAACTCAACCATAACATTCTTAAACAACCTCTAAATTATGAATTCATTACTTATATGCATCATAGAACCCATAACAAACTTAGAATCAACATAAAAATTGAAGTTAATAAAAGTCAACCCAAAAGTCAAACCTTAAAATCAACCAAAACTCTATTTTCATACCTCAATATCGAGGGAAAGATGTCGGGAAGCCTTAACAAACAACTCGAGGATCTTATATGCAACAAATTGAAGAAATGGAAGAAAATTTCGTGTTTGAGTCGACACGGGGTTCTGCCAAAACGGTAGGGAAGCGAGGAGTTATTTTGTGTTTTGTGATGATATGATGAAGATGCTACTTAACTCCTAAGTCATGAAAAACCGCACAGGAGTTTGTGCCCGAAATTGCTTTAATCGAAAGTATCGAACGCTTGAACGATCAAACTTAATCCTCAATTGTCCCCGCCACTACCACTAAATTATAAAATGTAATCTCGGGCCAAATAAATTTTATGAATTGGTTAATATTATTATCAAAATTAACTGAACGGGTTATTCCATAGGTTGTCTTTATGGTCATCCTCATTTAAATGATAGCCTTACAACATGGTTATCTTTAGAATCACTTTTATTAAACTACCTTAATGAACCTCTAATTCTTTTAGGAGATTTTAATCAAATTTTATATCAATTTGAAAAATTTCCTTATCCTAAATCTAGTATATTAGGTTAAGATGCTTTTTTAACTTCCTTAATAATATTAATCTTAAAACTCTTAAATATGTGGGTAATGAATTCTCATAGATCGCATTAGTAATAAAATCTGAGATTTATGAAAATTAGACGCATTAAGTTTCAAATTTTGAAATCTAGATCAAATTTTCCTAATGGCTTTTAAGGGCTTCTACCTTATCTCGATCTCGTATCACGCCTAATTGTCATCCCTTCTAAATCATCCTATCTAAAGAGAAATATTTGGATGTACAATTTATATACCAATAGCTCCACCACAAAGAACAGCATGGGACCTCAAAGTGAGGTCATATATACGTAGGCGAATAACCAAGCATTTAAAAAAAAAAAATTTAAAATTTTTCTGGCCAGAAGGACCCAGAGATAGTATAGATACTCTCGACACAATATTATTTCGCCAATCATTTGAGCCGAATTACATTTATAATTTAGTAGTAATACCGGGGACAATTCGGAAAGGTTGGGTTAGATTGCTAGTCGCTCGATAACTCGATTCGGCTTTGTCTGCACAAACTCCTCAGGCGATTTTCTCCTAAGACTTAGTGGTTAAGTCTCCATTTTCATCCTTATCATCACTATTCACCAAAATATCAAAGTCTTCTTCCTCTTCTGGGCAGCCGTCCGAGATCTCTCCTCAAGCAACATCAAAATTTTGACTTCCCAATTCTTCACTTTATGGCTCATAAATATCCTCAAGTTGATTGTTGCTGTTTCCCAACATCTTTTCCTACGATTCGAGGTGTTGTTTTTGTATTTTGGTTGATTTTTGGTTGACTTTTGGAATAACTTAATTTTATGCATTTAATCTTTTAGTTTGTTAAGGGTTCTATGATGTATACAAGATGAATTCATGATTTAGAGATTGCTTGAGGACGTTATGGCCGAAGTTGACTTTTAGGTTTTAAAGTTGACTTTTCTGGTGATATTTTTCTAAGACTTTAAATGTGTATAAGTTTAATCGGGACCTTATCAGAAGCATTGCGAGGTTAAATTGGTGATTTAAAATTGATTAAAGGAGTTAGGTTGAAAAAGCGTTAATTCCAAGTTGAGTTGTAATTGATATTTTGGAGTATAGGTTGTTAATTAGGGATTACGCTGATTAACTAGAATGATTTATGTTGATTTCAGAATGATGTGCAATAAGATGGAATTTTAGCTGGGATCGGACATTTGGTTGTGTCCGACAATATAATTCGATAGTTTATCCGCTATGTTAGACCGTTTGAAAATAGTTCCACTAAGAATTTGTTATATATCTTTTAGAACGCAAAGGTTGCAAGAGGTCTTCGATTATACTTCCTCTGGTGTTTGTTTAGCTGACAAAGTGTGAAAAGTGGCAAGGATTGTGATCAGGTTCAAGGAGGTTTTATGGTAGCTAGCCGAGGCGAAGAGATTTCTATCTCACGGTGTTACCTATACTCATTTTAAATTCAGTGATACGCAGGATTGTGATATGATTATTATGCGAGAATAGCATACGTGATCGTTGTATGATTATATGTGATTTTATTTCCAGCGAGCTTTTGCTGATATGATTTCATGCGGATGGCATTTTTCGTGAAGGCTGAAGATTGGCTTCGAGGTAAAGTGATGGCTTGAACTCCTCCCAACTTATATTTCAACTTTGTGGCCTCACGGGCAATTATTGTACGCCCGTGTCCTTGTCGACACTTTTGTATGTTTCAGGGCCTCGTCGGGCCGCTGCGATTGATTTACAATCAAGCAGATGTTTTACTGCCGTAAATACATCGTTGGGAGAGAGTAGTGTTTGGGTTATGCGAGCTCAGGCCCGAGTATCGGATGCCACCCTTAGTCGGGGACGATTAGTAAAGGTTTAGGTTTTGCTTTGATTACGGGCTACGTATTCTTTTGTTTCTTAGAGTTTTGTTCTACTTTATCTGTGATGTTGGCTCGCTTTGCCTATTCCACTAAAGATTGGCGATACCCCAAGTAGGAAAGTCACAGGTTGATTTGTATATGTAGACTGCCCTTTTGAGTATATATATGCGGTCAAATATATTCCGTCGACGCTTCCATTCGAGCTTAATTTTGATCTTATCTTCGTACGGATTGGTCAGGAAACATCATGCCGTTTGTTGATCAAGCACGAAGCGAGATATTGCGGGGTCTCTGAGACCGCATATCCCATTCGGCGAGACAGAAAGATTTTGGCTTTCGAGTTTTGTATCAACACTCGAGGCTAGAGATTGATTCGAAAGGCGCATTGGCCTCTCGGGGTATGTGGTTGATTCGAGTGGTAAGCAGGTAAGGCATCGAAGATGCGCGGTTGTTGTAGAGTTCGAGGATGTCTTTCCTCGAGGACTCCTCACTCTGGTCACATGTAGTGGAGATCGAATTTATTGAGGTTATTCCCCTGTACGGCACCAATTTCTCTTCCACTCAGACAGATGGGTCCAGCCGAAGGTGTGAATTTGACTCAAGCATGTGGAGTCAGCCGGACAAGCGGGTTCACCGACTTGTTTATCTCCAAGCACTAAATGGCTGCTTAGAAAAAGAAGGATGGTTCGGACAGGCCGTGTATCGACTATAGGCAAATAATAAAGTGACCATTAAGAACCGATACCCATTGATCTAATTGAAGCATTTGTTTGATCACCGGGCGACGCGTGTTCTCGAAGATCGACCATGGGTCCGTTATCATCAATGAGGATCAAAGGAGAGATATTCCGAAATCGGCTTTCTTCCGATCTCGTTATTGACATTATGAATTTATGGTGATGCCATTTGATTGACAAATGCAATCGGCCTTTTATGGATTCATTTAACCGGTATTTCTCGAGTATCCGACGAATTGTGGTGGTATTCATTGATGATATTCCCGATATATTCCGCAGGGGAGGAGGAACATGAGAGGCATTTGCAGATCGTGTTGAAGACCTTGAGACAAAGACTCGCTGTATGCCAAGTTTCAAATGTGAGTTCTGTCAGCGAAAGTGCACCCCGTCATGTTATTTGGGCGAGGGTATTTGTGTTGATCCACGTAAGCGGAGTGTCAGGAACACCGGGAGCCAGTCCACGAGTGTGTGTGTCGGAGGTTAGAGTTTTTGGGGTTAGCCGGTTATTATTGTGAGATTCATCAAGGACTTTTCCTTGATTACACGCCATTGGCCGCTGACTTAGTGTTCCGCTTATTCGGGATGATGATCAAGTGAGGATTGCTTCGTGGTATTAAAGCGGGGATGTTGACTTCGGCTCCAAAGTGTTAGCGATACCCATCCGGGTTCCGAGGGCTACATGATTTATAGCGACGCCGCATCAAATAAAGTTGCTGATCCAAAATGGGAAGCGTGATTGCCCATGCCTCAACAATTGAGGAATCAACAGAAGAACTATCCGACTCCATGATCTTCGAGCTGGGGCGATAGTCTTTGCGCTTTTTGAAATTATGGAGACACCGT
Organism: Lithospermum erythrorhizon; assembly: GCA_019722365.1. Classification (NCBI taxonomy): domain Eukaryota; kingdom Viridiplantae; phylum Streptophyta; class Magnoliopsida; order Boraginales; family Boraginaceae; genus Lithospermum; species Lithospermum erythrorhizon. Next base: position 4,243 of record JADFUC010000212.1, on the reverse strand, counting down.
CTGCATGGGGTTATGCGATTTTTTACCGATCATAAGAGTTTGAAATATCTTCCAACGCAGAGATTTGAATTTGACGTGAGGGAGACGGATGGAGTTCATCGTTGATTGTGACTTGACTATCGAAAATTCACCTGTAGCGCAACGTAGTAGGCCGAGACCGAGTAGAAAGGGGAAATCAAAGGACCTGTGAGAGAGAGATGAAACAAGGTGGAGTCGATTTTTGATGTCTCAGAAGGACGGAGATTTTTCGCCTATACGAGTTTGACCGTTGCTTGTGGATCGAATCTAGCATTGCAGCCAAATGGTGACGGTAGACTGCGTGTTAGTGGATGGTGAAATGGGGCCGTGACGTATTTCACGCTTGATGAGAGTGGAGCCTTTAGGATGAATGGCGTATCAAGCAGTACCGTGATTCGGGATGAAATTTATGGGAGATTGACGAGGCCCATAATACTCCCTACAACAGACATTAACTGGTAGCACAGCATAAACCGTGACTTGAGGTTGACGATTGGTAATGTGTACGAAGAGAGAGATCAGCAGAGTTTGTGGCAAAGCGCTTTGGTTTGTTAGCGTGTGAAGGCCGAACATGGTGAGATCCTACGGTTTATTGCGCACTTTCCTATTCCCCGAGCGACATGGAGAATATCACCATGGACTTCGTGGCTCGGGGCTTCCTGTGACATCGAGGCCATTACGACGGGATTTGGGTGATTGTGGATAGGTTATCGAAGTCGGCTCATTTGCTACCTATTAGATCTACGTATGGGCCTCGAGACTAAATAAGATCTATGTGGATCGACGCGAGGTTGCACGGGTTCCGTGTCGACATTTCTGACCGCGACGCTAGATTCACTTCAGGTTCGAGGGGTTTCGTGAGGCACCGGGACTAGAGTGTAGTTGAGCACATCTTTTCATCCCCTGCATTTATGGGCAATCTGAGAGGACGATACGGACATTGGAGGATATGCTTCGAAGCCTCGTGTTCGAACTTCGAATCGGGACGATGAGTTGCCCAAGATAGAGTTCGCCTACAACAACAACTTCCATGCTAGTATTGAGATGGCACCATTTGAGGCATTGTATGGGCGGAGGTGTCGTGACCCAGCTTGTTGGAACGAGGTAGATGAGGAAAGTCTACGGTTCTGAGTTGGCTATTTAGGTTCAAGAGAATGCAACAAAGTTGATTCAAAGAAGACTGAGGACAAATGATGTATGTAAGAAGTATGCGTATCATCGCAGTGCATTTGTCGCTTGAGGCCTTGCAGACCGTGTGTTCGTGAGGGTATCTCCGTGGAAGGAGCCGATGCTGCCTGGGAGGAAAGTGGAAGTCAGCCCCGCATTGACCATTTGAGATCTCGGAGAGTCAGTTCTGTGGCTTATCGTTGGCGTTTCCTCCGAGTTTAGATTGATTCATAATGTGTTCCATGTATCCTCGCTTTGAGGAAGTATATCCTCGATTTAGTCGCATATTTCTTAGGGAAGCTCACTTCCGCGGAAGCTTTCTCGGAGTGAGGACCTCACGCTTCATGGTTAATCGTGAGCATTTTGGACCGGAAGAGAAGGTTTTGAGGAGTAAGGTTGTAGCCTTAGTGAAAGTCATGTGGAGGAACTGGGCCAAGTAGAGGCTTACTTCGGGAACTGGAGGACAGATGAAAATCAAGCATTCGCAGTTTTTCGAGGAGATGCGAGTCAGTATTTGCTTTTATTTTTGTGCGATATTTGATTTTGTGCTAAGGATATTGTTCTTCTTGGTTGCTTAGTTGTTAAATTTCGAGGCTCTAAATTTTATTGGGGAGGGTGTATCAGAATAACCCGTTACGAAAAAAAAAAAACTTTAAAATTTTTTCGTGGTGGGACCCGGAGATAGTATAAATAATTTCGATAATAATATTATTTCGTAAATTATTTGAGCCGAATTACATTTATAATTTAGTAGTAATAGCCGGGGACAATTCGAGTTAAGTTAGATCGTTAAGTCGTTCGATAACTCGATTCGCTTGGTTCGGGCACAAACTCCTGTGCGATTTTCCTAAGACTTAGTGGTTAAGTCTCCATTTTCATCCTTATCATCACTATTCACTCAAAATATCAAAGTCTTCTTCCTCTTTCTTGGCAAGCTTGGCCGAGACCCTCCCCCTCAAGCAACATCAAAATTTTGTCTTCCAATTCTTCACTTTATGGCTCATAAACATCCTCAAGTTGATTGTTAAGGTTTCCCAACATCTTTCCTACGATTCGAGGTAAGAAAGTTAGAGTTTTGCTGATTTTTCTTGGTCAATTTTTGGAATAACTTTAATTTATGATGAATCTTAGTTTGTTACGGGTTCTATGATGTATACAAGTGATGAATTCAACATTTAGAGGTTGTTTGAGGACGCATGGCCGAAGTTGACTTTTTAGGTTTTAGTTGACTTTTCTAGGTGATATTTTTCTAAGACTTTAAATGTGTATAAGCTTTAATTTCACCTTATCAGAAATGGTCAGAGATAAATTGGTGATTTAAAATTGATTAAAGGGAGTTAGTTGAAAAGTTAATTCCAAGTTGAGTTGTAATTGATATTTTGGAGTATAGGTCATAATCAGTGACACGCTGACACTGTAATGACTTATGTTGATTTGTAATGATAAAGTAATAGCATGGAATTTTAGCGGGGATCGATTTGGTCAGTCTGATGGGATTGAGGCACGAGCAGTTTATCCGGCCATGTTAGACCGCTTTGAAAAGCCAGTTCCCAATTAAGAATTTGTTATATATCTTTTTAGAACGCAAGTGTTGTAAGAGGTCTTGATTATACTTTCTCGGTGTTTGTTTAGGCGTTGATCGTGAAAAGGGCAAAGCACCGTGATTGTGTTCAAGGAGGTTTTGTGTGGTAGCTAGCCGAGGCGAGTACTTATCTCTACTCTGTGTTACCTTACATATTCACTTTTTAAATTGCGTGGATACGCGGACTGCGGATATGATTACATGCTGAGAATAGCATACGTGATTGGTGTTGTATGATTATATGTATTTTATTAGTGTGAGCCATGATATGATTATGTGATGGTATTTTTGTGGCTGAAGATTGGCTTCGAGGTGCTTTATGGCTCGAACTCCCAACTTATATTTCTCGAACTTTGTGGCCTCATGGGTACTATTAGCTCCCTGCGGGCCTTGTCGGCACTTTCGTATGTTTGTGGCCTTGTCGGGTCGCTGTGATTGATTTTACACCGCGTAGATGTTTTAGCCGCGCCGTAATACTGCTTGGGGAGTAGAGTAGTGTTTGGGTTACGCGGAGTTTCGAGGCTCGAGTATCGATGCGAACCTTTAGTCGGGATGATTAGGGGTTAGGTGACTCTCCTTCCTCACAGCAGGATATGCGACCATATTGGCCTTATACTTTGTGTATAAGTGCAGCTTGCCTTATACTTAGCGTATAAGTACCTATTGCCTTATACTTAGTGTATAAGATGTGTGTGCCTTATACTTAGTGTATAAGCTGTGTGCCTTATACTTAGTGTATCACGTGCCTCAGACTTAGTGTATCAAGGCGAATGGCCTTATACTCTTTGTGTATGTTGCTTCTTGGTCCTTATATCATGGTATAAGTGCGGGGTGATATTGATTAGTCCACTCGTGAGGTAGACGGATTGAGCATATGCGCATTGAGGTTGGTATACCGCGGGGATAATGGTAGATGTGGGGAGGCTCGATGACTGAGTTTTAGTCTTTGTCAGTCTCTGATTTCTTGTTGGAATTGCAGTTTACCGAAACCTCTCTATTATATCTTCATGTATTATGTCCCGAGACTTCGTGGAATTATGTTGTATGACCTTTTGGTAGTCCCGATATATGTATTTTATTCATATCCGACTATTATATTATTGACCGACCTGCTCCGCATGGTAAGTTCACCCCTATGTTAAGTTTCACTAAGCTTCGCGGCTTATACCCCTTTCGCTTTGGGGCTTACATTTCCATTTGTGCCAGACGACAGACGGCTACTGAGCTAAGAGGTCAGTTGGAGAGTTTTTGCTAAGAGCACTAAAGTAGCATCGGGTGGTCGAGGATCCTCACGCCTCTTTTGTTATGTCGCCAACCTGCTTTGATTGTTGTATTTTCCTTTTGAAATCCCAGCCTGCCGGGTCAAGTTGTCATTTTGTATTCGAAAGTACAAGATTTACTCTCTTTTGCAAATTTCTGCCTCTATTACAATGCTTATTTGGGATAGCAATACGTAACTGAACGAAGTACAATGAG
>JADFUC010001120.1:0-59951 GCA_019722365.1 Lithospermum erythrorhizon | reverse complement strand
ATCAATTTGTACTTCGTTCGGTGCACGTATTGCTAAAGAAAACAATTTGAAGTTTCAACCATTCATGGATGATTTAAACTGTGTGCTCTTATAATGTAGTCACCTATCATTACATAAGAGTTCAATTATCTTTCTTTGTGCCTTAATCACGGCTACTCTTATGCTTTGGCTCTTAATCATAGTCAAAATCATGTGAGTCAAAAGCAGTGTGTGTGATTTAGCCATAATAAGCCAATTCGACAACAAACCATTTGAGATATGAGGTTTTATCAAACCCCTCTTTCTATTTCCTAAGTGTTATAGATATCATTCTTTCTGTGCTTTGTGTTTGAAATAATGAAATTAATCGATGCTAAATCATAGTTCTTTGCTCTCCAACTTCCTGAAGTGATGTGTAGACCAAATAGATAATATTGCTTGCGTGGTTATGAGCTTGGCTGAGAACATGCTTAAATGTCGCAATTCATGACGAGAGTTCACCTTGATGATGAAACTAAATACCAATGACATGTCTTGAAATATAGATACACAACATTCATGATCATCGATATTTTCTCATTTGTGTTATTAAAATGATTCAGCTATTCGTTTTGGTCTTGTTTGGTGGCTAAGAGGCAGATATAACGTATTAGTCTTCGTGGCATCATCACTGTAATTGAGATCAAAATTAATTACCTCCCAATCACATCATGTGATGTCATTCCCACTTGAACAAAATTTCATGTAGCATTAATACCGCGTCAAGTCGAAGTCTCAGTGATTATGGTATTTAATGGTTGTCCTTTTATTAGTATACAATAACCATTTTCAATGGTTTGTGAAGAAAAATGCATTTAGCATTTATAACACTATAATACCACAACTTGTAGTTTCTCCTTAACTTGTTTTATTTCACATAATTAACATGTTTTAAATTGCCCCAGTGTCGGTGAATAAGCAGTGTCGTGGTGTACTTGTCATAATAGGAAACATCGTTCTGAGATAGTGTAGCTAAAAAACAATCAAACATATTACAAATGAATTGTAAATATTATACCCGTACTTCAAATCTCAGAAAATGTACAAGGTATCCAAGATCCATTGTGGTTTGAATCAACGGCAACCTTTTTATCATTTTGAATCTCGTATGATAGTGGGTCGTAATCAATTGTGTACCCAGCCATGACTCTTGGAGTCCTTAACGATCCCAACGGGGTGCTACCCGACAGTGTATCACCAACGTTAGTGAAAATTACCGGTTAAGCAACAAATTAAACCAACTTATTACTTGGAATGATCATCTGAAAGCCCTTGGCGTTGGTAAATCACTTGACATGATCCATTTAATAAGTACTCGTCACGATGCTAGTACACTGCCATCCGCAGGTGTTACTTTTGGTGATCGTGATAAGTTTCTAAGCGTAAAATTGGTTTACGTCTGAGTGTAAATTTTACGGTGAGATTAATATTATTTGTTATTATTTAACATGTCATATAGCATATACTCGAAGTAATATACTTTATCATGAAAAATAAAACAAATAATACACATGAGAGATATATGATATATTCTAAATAAAATAGACATATTCTGACACTTTACAAGTGTAATACTAACATAAGGTCCTATTCCAACATTTTGCAAAAATGCGGGTCTTGTATTCTTCAACTAGAAACTTCCAAGTTTGCCGTGTAGATACGGTGAGCGCCATCTTGATGCCTCCCAGCGGTACATTTATTTACTAAGCAGCTAAGACGGCAGGCTTTGTGGGTAAAATAAAAATAAATAAATACGACTCGGCCGGTCGTTTACAATGAATAAGCGGTTAAGTAGGCCGTATTTAAGTAAAATACAAAACTAAGTCATATCAATATATCCTTTCCGTTTCCGTTTGCAATATATATCCAGAAATAAATCATGCATGGATTCAATAAATATATTAAATGGTATGGAATAAATGACTCATAAGTCAAATTACATTATTAATGCAATTAAGTATAAGGAAATGAAACTTAAGTATGCAATAAACATGTCATCAATACATAATAAACATACACTTAATACGCAATAAACATGTAATTAATACATAATAAAATGTACTTAATGTGCAATCAACACTAATTATGAGGTTGAGATAATTACTCTCAATTAAATTCAAATTTTAAATATATGATTGACAATCATATAAAATAGTTTCCATTTTTTGATTTAGCAAATCAAAATAAATCACATAAATATATAATTTGAATCTCGTAATTATAATCCATAAATATATATAATTAAATGCATTAATTAACATATATTTTGTGTCCTAATAGTTATTACAATAACTATTTCATATATACAATAAAACAATTATTACAATAATCATTTCATATAAATATAATAAGATAAAACTAGCAAATTTTTATCTAAACATATTTATATTTTAACTAGACATTGTTACCATGATTATATCCTCAAATAAATACATTTATAAAAGGATAAATAATGAAAGAGATTATTGAATTAAACTTATTATCATTAAAATTGATAATTACAATTATCATAGCAATAAATGATAATAAATACACAAAAAACAGAAATTAATAATTTTAAAAACGGATTAGGGTTTTGTAACAACAAAATCCGATGAAGAAACTTGTGACGACCTTCCTGCAATCGTCCCACATAGCCTGAGGCGGATCACCACCTACCCGTCTAGAGAAGCGTCGAGCGATTGTTGGAACATCCGTTTGGCCACGGAGCGCCACGGAGGGCCGCGCTTAGTCGCCTGCGTTCCTGGTAATTCTAGTTTTCATATTTAATTCAATAGTTTGAAAAACCCGATTTGAAGGTCTTAAATATATCCAAAAATTCTGAAATTTTTACCAGACATTCCACACAATTTTATTGAACTTTTCAATTGGAATTTTGTAAAATACTTTTATCAAAAATGAATTATACAATAAATATTCGAGGAAATCAAAAAAATTATTTTGTGATACTTAAAAGCAATCAAAAAATTTTGAAATTTTTGTAGATGGTTATCGTGTCCTCTAGAATACTAAAAGAAAATTGGTGGAATTTTACGAATATTTTAAATTCCGCAAATCCAATAAGCGTTTAGATTTCAGTAAACATGTTTTAAAATCCTTTCAATTCATGAAACATAAATTTATATTTAAATCATCAAAATTAATAATATGATGAACTTGAAACACAATATAAAAATACATATTTATTCTTGATCAATTCTTATAACATATATTCATGAAAATGATAAAATATATTTATACAACAAATTTTATATAGATATAATGAAATCATAGAACTTAAACATGCTTTCATGATGCGGCTGTTGGAAAATTCATAACTTCTTCATAATAAAAATAAACAATTTAACCAAGATCGACTAAATGCATAATGGCAATTAGAAAACATATATATAATGTAATTCATGCACGTATGAATCACGAGTACTTAAGCCTTGTGGATAGTGGCAAGCTATCTTTCCTCATGAAGTTTCTCCATGAAATCCTACGGCGCCTCAAGTGAAATGCCTCCGTTGAGTCCACACCAAAGAGCGGTTGAGTCGCCCGATTGGACTTGCTAGAATCTACGAGCAATTGGATAAGGAGTAAGTTTGGACTCAAGAATTCCCAAAGAGAGAAGGGAGGGTGGCGGCGAAACTTTGTGGGAAAGGTTGAAATAGAATTCCTAGGTTTTCATTTCTGTCTTTTTCGTTATATAGTCCTTCCTATTTTCGCCGAGATAAATTAGGCTCGTTTGATAAATAGTTAACTCGTTAAGCCATTAACTAACTTATTACTAAATGAGTAAGTAACTTAACAAGTTACTAATAAGCTTCCCTCATTAAACCGTCAATTGAAATAGCAATTTAATTGATTCGGTTTTGTCCAATTTATATTTTACATTATCAATGTAAAATTCTGATTAGAGTATCTAGTTGATTTCAATCCAACTCCCAATTCTTTGAAATCGATTTAATTCCATACATGGAATATAACTCAACGTCATTGTATGTGTGTGACCTTCTGGGCTCGGATAATATTAGTCGTATAATAATATAATTGATCATTATGATTATTATATCGGTTAGCTATGGGATACAGCAATCACAGCGCTGACCCCTGATATTATAGTGAGTTCCATTTTAGTAATTCACAATTACTATTTATTGAACACTTAGTTTGAGTAATCTCATTCAACTAAAACTAGTAAATGAATTGTTACAACAATTGTCGCAACGGGCATAATTATAGAAATCAAAATACTCCGATTTCGGCAGATTTGGGAGTATGTACAACTCTAGTGGATGAACATCGATACCTCAAGAAGAATAAAGGGGAAAGTGTGTCTCGAAGCTTGAGTACTATCACATGTTTATTGGAAGTCTAATGTGCTTGATGAGATGTAGTAGATCGGATATAGCTTATTGATAAGCAAATTGGAGTAGATATCGAGGTAATCCGAATGCTTCGATCATTGGGGAAAGCGATAGTGCTTGATACTTAAGTACTTGAGACATACCGAGATTCACGATTAGCAATAACCGTTCACACGTTTAAAAAATTTGAGTCGGTGAATTGTTACCGGAGATAGTATAAATACGATTATAAGATTGATGTTCGAGACTAGTATTATATGAGTAGTAGTTTATGTCATGGGAAATTTTGCATTTTGGAATCCGTTTCATTGAGATTTAAATGCGGAAGTGGAGAGAAATTAGCAGAAGCGAGCGGACTCAAGCTATTCTTAAGTATCTTCTCATCTTATCAACGCATCATCTCATGGCCAATCTCATCTTCTTCTTCTTGGCAGCCGAAGTTCCACTTCCCGCTCCCGAAATTTTCTTCCATTTCTCTCTTGATTGTTGCTCAAACTCAAAGATCGTTGGTTGAATATCTTTCGCTAATCATCTTCTTTTGAATTAAAGGCAAGAAAGTTCAAAATCACTTTTTGGGATATTTCAATGGAGTTTATTTATAGTTGACTTTTAGTTGACTTTTGCTAAATTGAATTTAATTGTGTTTCTAAGTTTTATTTATGGGTAGTATGATGAATATAAAAGTAGTTAATTTATGAGTAAAGATGTTATGCAGAGGTTTATTGTGTCGGTTGACTTTTTCCTAGGTTAGTTGACTTTTTATGTGTTGACTTTTTTATAAGACTTTTAGATGTGTAGGGGTTAATTTGGGACACTTATTGTAGTTGTTGCAAGGTTAAATTGTGATTTATAATCGATTAAAAGGGGTTAGGTTGAGCAAGTGTGATTGGTAAGTTGAGTAATAGTGAGATTTTTGGAGTATAGGTTGTTATTTATGGACTTGAGGGTTAAATAAGATGACTTATAAGTTTAAACTGAAATGTTAAAGTGAGGAATTAAATTTTGGGGGTTGTTATTTCGTTTGTCATGATGAAATGCGTTTTTAGACTGGTTTGTAATCGTTCACTTAGAGTTGGTAATGTATCTTCTAGAATGCAAGTATAGTAGTAGGTTTTGATTGTACTTTCCGGGTGTTTTTGTTAGGCGTTGATGGGTAGAGGCTGACTACCGTGATTGCTGATTTTCCACGAGGATTTTATTGGTAGCTAAGCGAGAGAGGTGAGTACTTATCTCACGGGTGCTACAGTGCGATAACACTTTTAGAATTGCTTATGAAACATGTCATTTGTGGAGGTATGATTATGTGAGGAATAGTATACTTGTCATTGTTGGCTGATTATGTGTGATTCATTTGTGTGAGCCATGATATGATTATGTGATTGTATTTTTGTGGCGTTGAAGATTTCCTTGAGGTAAGTAATATCTTGAACTCTCGACATATGTTTCTTATTAATTACGTGGCCTTTCGGCATTTCTGTGTTCCGTGGCCTTGTCGGCACTTCTGTATTTCTATGGCCTTGCCGGCGGTTCTGATTGATTTTGATTGTGAGACGTTTTAGCCATGTTTTTGATATTGTTTTGGGAATAAGTAGTTGGTTGTTGGGAGGTGTTGGTTGGAGTTATGCGTGACTTTGAGGTGACTTGATTATTAGGATATGAACCTATAGTTGGGATGATTAGGGGTTAGGTGGCTCTCCTTCCTTGCGAGGGATATGTATTGGCCTTATGCCCGGTATAAGTGCGGTTTGGCCTTATCTGCCGGTATAAGAGCGGTGTGATCTCTATGACCCACTGTTTATTATTGCATTGTTGGTGTTGGCCTTATACTACGGTATAAGAGCGGTGTTTATTAGCGTTGGTCCGTTCCACGTAGGTAGACGGATTGAGCATATACATATTAGAGAGTTGGTATAGTTGTGGAGATATAAAGGAGATAGATGGGTTGATGACTAGAGTTATAGTCGTTGTTGAGTCTGTGATTTTAATGCAGGTGATTATGTACCTTATTGAGACTTTGTATTATATCTTGACATGTTATGCAGAAGCCTTCTTTAGATTTTATGATATGGCCTTAGGTAGTCTGAGTGTATATACATATTTATTCATATTTGACTCATATATCTATTAGTGTCTCGTTTAAATTGTGAAACTTGCAGTTTCACCCGTGTTAAGTTTTCACTAAGCAGCGGCTTACTATTCGCTTTGGGCGGCATTTCATTTGTGCGGTGAGCGGTTAGTCGAGAGGCCGTTTGAGAATTTATATTCAGTGGCTAGGTGAGCATCGGGTGTTGAGGATCACTCCATGATCTCGTTTTTGTTGTCTTTGTCGACGTTTCTTGGTGGGTACCGCGGATTAAATTGGATCTCAGATACTGGTGATTCAATGGCTACTAGTGGATATGTATTCACTTTAGGCGGTGCAGCTGTGTCATGGAAGTCCTCAAAACAAACGCTAATTGTCAGATCCACGATGGAGTCTGAGTTCATTGCCTTAGACAAGTGTGGGGAAGAAGCCGAATGGTTAAGGCAATTCCTTGAGGACATTTGAGTGGGAAAAGCTGCTTCGCCTCCAATTTGCATATCTTTGTGACAATGATGCGCGATTGGGAGGGCACCTGACCACTTATATAATGGTAAGTCGAGACACATTAAATCGGCGACATAATACCCGTCAGAGATAGTTACTCTATTGGAGTTATCGCTGTTGATCATGTAAGATCAAAGGATAACATTGTGGATCAGCAGGGTTAAAGAAAAGAACTAGTTGAGAAATCATCCGAATGAATGGGATTGAAAACCCTTGAGAAAAATGCGAATGAGTGACAACTTTACCTAGTTGACTGGAGATCCCAAGATTCAGGTTCCAAAGGACAACTGACTCATATTGCATAAGTAGATCATTGTGGGAGATTTTCCCTACCTATTCCTAGATGAGAAACAATGATACCCTTGAAATAAAGGGTTAAGCTATGCTTTTGTGACTCTAGGAGATTGAAGGAGTAAAGCGAGGTTACTCAAGCGAAGAATATGAGGAGTTACCTATGTGAGCTAAAGCCGAGGGGCGGCTTTAGAGAAGAGAAATGCTTGGAAGTGCGCTTATTGCGACAACTCACGAGAATCGGGCATGTGTTCAAGGCCTAACCGGACGCAAGGAGGCGGTTCCAAGGCCATCAGCGCTGCCTATCTTATGCAAAGAATCGGTCGTTGTTGCTATCACCGATTATCAGGCAAAACCTTTTCAAATTTGTATCCGGTGGGTGATATTGAATTTTTTATTTTTGAATTATGATTTTGTTTGAATAAAATTTTGATTCGTAATGGGGGATGTTTGATATTTGGCGTTGTGAATCAAATTTGACAACTCATGTGTGAAGCCAGTGCGTGTGTGCGACCTATGGACACGAATGCAGTTCCGAGAAAAGGAAGTCATGCGAACCACCGTTTTTTTCTTCCGGAGTGGGCTGGGTTTTCCATTTTTTGAAAGTGAAATCAAGCTTAAAGCTTCCAAGCGTTTGATTTGCATTGAGGTAAAATAATGTGGTTTATTTACATCACGTTTTAATTAGGTCATCAAGGGTGTTTAGTGCCCTTAATTGAGAAGCTTGGTTTTGTCCATTCGCTACTTAACTCCATCCGTGGCGCCTCCGAGAATCGGGAAAACACCAGTTCAAATAAAAAAAATTCGAGAGCTCCCGTCTAACTTCTTTTAACTTTTGTTCGGGTGATACTCCAAACTTCGTGGGGCGGTTAAGTCGATCGGTTCATAGTGCTCTTGAAATTTGATCGTGAGGTGGTTTTGTCTTGGGGAAAGCGTGCGTCTCTGTTGTTCCTAAGGACCAAGGGGAAGAGGTCAAATACACATTTTTTAAGGCATTGTAGCGTGACTCCATCCCAGTTTGCTATTTTATTTGTAATCATTCGTGTATTTTAGTATGAGTATTCTTCGCCATTTCAAATGGGTTGAGTTGGGATACTTTCAATATTTCGGTCTTCGCGATTCAAAAGCTGGACTTTCGTTACAATTGCGGTCGAGGTGGAAGTGGGTCTCTTAGGTATGGTTAAGCGAGGTCTAGCTTAGGAATCTCGAGTCAATAGTCTTTTTCTTTGATCAGTTGGTTCAGCGAGGTTGTTGTGTTACGGAAAGTGAGGCGGGAGACCGACCTGAGACCTCCCGGCGATCAAGTGAGTCAAGGAGTTCAAAATAGGGATAATAAGTACTAAAGGACTGAACCCAACATTTTTCCGAATGATGCTATAGTACCGCTATTTATAGTGATAGCTGAAACCAATTACTTTGGAGCCTCGGTTGGATCACTTGGTTGTGCGACACGTGTCCTTTTACTATCTATGATGGGCTGGAATGGTACCGGTTAATCCTTAATAAGGCTGAAGATCTTGTCTTTAGCATCGACCTGTTAGTTTATTGAATCTATATATATGTTATGCCCATATCAGTACCCTATTCCTTGTGAAATCGAGATATTAGATTACAGTAGAAAATGGATGATCAGGGAACCAAGTTTTAATCTTTGATGATAGATTAAATCCCGCTCTCACGTTCCAAGTGTCACAACATGAGTGTCAAGTATGCTCCAGTGTAGTCGCTGAATCGAGACTCACTCTTTGATGGTTGTATTATGCCTCTCTAATGAGTCAAATACTTCATCTGTTGACCCTTCATTTTCACAAAAATGTGATTTATCACTAAAGTGGCCTCGAAACCTACGCCATTAAATGCTATAGGGGTATCCCCACATAAAGTCTTCTCTCTTGATAATTGTACTTCATTCTACTTGACGATTTTCCAATTTCTCTTGCTCTTGATTCTCTTGACTCTTCACCGTTCACTCCAAACTTCATTTCTTCTCTCCATCTTCCGTGACTCTAAGGTATATAATTGATTCTCCGTTCTTAATTTCTTATCTTTACAAAGTTTATGGTAATCTTTGTGTTAGATGAGCGATTGCATGTCTTTCTTGGAACTTTCTTGTGTCGTCATTTACGTAGTTTTGGGATGATATATGTGTATTCCCTTGTTATTGATTTGAACTCCTTCATCTAATTTTGGGGTTTTCTTCATATCATATTGCTTTGGGGGTATCTGGTGTGGGTTATTTAATTTACGGAGAATTAGGACCATTTTTAAGGGTTATGACTATTCGTATGTTTGAGGTTGTGACCGTTAGGCCTTATAGCCTTCGGTGAGAACTCAGTAGGCCACTCTTAGGTCATGTTTTGGTTTAGGGCGAACTTTGACTGTTTGACTTTTATTTCTTGACCACTTTTTAGTTAATCAGTTCAATCGTCTACCATATAGTGCTGAAACTTGACTCATGAGTAATATGTCGAATTCTTCACGAAACTCAACCCGGTCATTTTTGAGCTGAACAGCATAATCCCAGCAGATAGAGACTTCACGGGCGGGGGAATCGAACAAGCGGGCATGCAGCGGCGCCTACGATAATCCTACGGACCCCGTTGTAATACTTGTGTGAATGTCAGCTTATCAGTATTATGGACTTCATCCTACTTTAATAAAGAATTTCTTACACCTTTACCACGACCAACAAAAATTTAGATGGGTTTGCCACATATTTTCCATTTCACGCTAACACTAATTTGGAGACTACTTTGGCTTCTCACTGCGACCAAGTAATACTTCAACATAGATGTAGGAGCCCAAGCGATCCCAATTTTACCCGGGGTATCTTTAGCGGTATGTAGAAACCTTTTCATACGTAAATCGGCCCTTTTGAAATTTTGTAAATAATATTATCATCAATCGTCTTGAAATAACCCATTCGCTACGATATTATGTTGATAGTATATAAGTTTCTGATTGGGTATTTTAGGGTAAAATTAAAAATTTGAGAGTTGGTAAGTGGAGAATTCAACAAATCGGTCGGTTGGTGGTATATTTAGGTTTGTGGTGGGACCGGAGATAGTATAAATGATTTTGGAATAAATCGATGTACGAGACTAATATTATATTAGTAGTAGTTTATGTCATGGAAAACTTTATGTTTTAGATTGGTTTCATTGAGATTTAGAAATACGGAGAAAGTGGAAAAAATAAAACCGCCAAGCCATGAGGGCCTTCGCCATCCTAAATCCCTAACCCCAGCAGCTCTTAAATTACATCATCCACAAAGCTTCAAATACTCCCTCTTTCCCATAATATGGCGAATGGTGCTCTCTTCCCCACTCCCCCCCTGAAAGAAATTTACTATTTCCATTTCTTCCAATTCTTTGTGGCTCAAGACAATAAAAGTTGATTTTCATCTTCCCCTCATCCTCCTCTACGAAACAAGGTAAGAAAGCTTGAATCTTTTGGGATATTTCATGAGTTTTGAAATGTTTGACTTTGGTTGACTTTTGAGGAATTGAGTTTTTAAAGGTTGAGATGTTATAGAAGTATTCTCTAGGCTTGTATTAAGTGATTGGAGGTAATTATAATCGATTTTTGGGGTTGAATTAGTGTTGATTGGGTTAGTTGACTTTTAGGTTGACTTCTTCCCAAATTTTTTAAATTGTATAATAATCTTTATGGGACTTTAATATAGTTGTTTTAGGAGTATAGTTTGGATGTTTTTGAGGTTGATTGATGGAGAATATTTTTTGAGTTAGGTTCTTCCAAGTTGAGTAGTAAGGTGGGCTTTTTTGAACTAAAGGTTGATTATAATGGGTTAAGTAGTTGGCGATTGATTGTTGGATTGATTGGAATGCTTGACTAACGTGTTAATGTTGGGATAATAAAGTGATGACGAATATTGGGAGTTATGAAGTCGATGCAAATTGAATGTAGTTAAGTTGGAATTTTAGAAGTGTATACTAATTTTGGGGATTGGATGATAATAAAGGTTAAATTGAGTTGTGAGGTAATTATAATACTCGGGTTTTAAATAGATGTTAGAGGGTTATTCTAAGGAATGTGTTATAATGTACAACTTCTTTGAATAGGAGTTGAGCTGGACTACCACGAGGAATTTTAGAGTTGCTTGTGCGCTTTTTTGGGCTCGAGGTGAGTACAAATCTCACGATGGGGACCTTTCATATATATATATATCATGTTATATATTTTGCATGTGTTGTTTTGAGACTATTCTGATATGTGTATTGTGTGACTATGATTGATATTATGTGGAAATTGTGATTTATGATTCATGTTATGAAATAATTGAGATTTTGATTGATATTATGAGATAACTATGATTATGAGTTATATTATGAGATAATTGAGATTATGATTAATATAAATGAGATAATGATGATTATGATTTATGTCATGGGATAGTTGTGAATTTGATTCATGTTATGAGTTGTGGGTATGCGTGTGCTGTATTAATACACTTGTTAACATTATTATTGGCTGTGTGTTGTGTGTTTGATTGCTGTGTGTTATTTGCGGGCGGTGGTGACCCGACCGAGTTTGGCGTGGTGTGCATATTGTGTGGGTAGCCCGATGGATTCGGGAGTTTGGTGTGATATGTACATTGATGGAGTGCGACCTCGGTAGGGAGGATGGAGGTGGAGGGCCTCATGGAGTTATGTAGATTAGGGTTCACCGTATGTGTATTATTTGGAGGTGGATTCCTCATGTGTGTGTATTGTTGGAGGTGGATTCCTCATATGTGTATTATTTGCGGAGGGTGGATTCCTCGTTTGATGACTTTGTGTCTTTAAAGGCTGTTTTCCTTAAATGAATACTGGCATTGATGGTTATAAAATTATGTGATATCGTATGGGGAGAACTTTTTATGTGATTTTTGAATGTTTATTTGTGTGTAGCACAGTTAATGTATAAGCATATATTTATATATATAAGTATGTCGATATATGCTAGTGGGATTAAATTACGTAGTATTTGTATTTCTGACTTAATAGGCGACTCCCTAATGTCTCTATGGTGGGCGTTTTATGCCCCTAGGTTCTAAGGGGTTGATCGCTGAGGTTGTCGAGAAGCTGCATTGATAGGCTGCAGATTGAAGATCATAGATGAGGCGGTGGTGGCGTAAAGGAATTCCTCGTGAGTCATTTCCCACTGTTGTTGTCAATTTGTATATTGTTAGACTTGTGTATTGTATTATTTCATTGAGAGTCTGGTTGCTACTATGTTGTATTTTAGTTTCTTGTGTATCTTTGAGGTTGTGTCATTAAAGATTGGATTTGTATCATGTTGTTCGTTGTTTTATTGTTTATGTTGTTAGTTCACCGGGATGGACAAAAGGGTATTTTTATTATTATTAATGTCAAATGAAGTCTTTTATGTTGTTATCCATCGATCGGTGACTGCAGTGTCTGGTGTTAGTGACCTTAACCTCAGGCGGCCGACTGGGCGAATCGTCTAGCGTACTTAGGTCGATTGCTCCTTTAGGCGGATGGTTGGAATGTAACCGCTTCGAGGTGGCTTGTAGAATCGCGGGGAGTCGAACCTAGGGTTTCCTTTTTGAAGCCCTCTTTAGTGTAACCCCATGAAAAGCTGACTTCAATCCCTGTTCCTCGCCGCCGTCATTGAAACTTCTTAATAAGCGACCCAATAAGATGCCGATAAGCGACTTTTGACAAGTAGTTCTTAGCTCGAGGAGATATGGCGGTTGGGAATTGCCGCATTCGGACCCTTAAGGCGAAGCTAGATTCTCTTCCTCGGATGCGAATGATGTCACCGCGATGGGCCAAGATACGCTCAGTACTTCCTCGAGCGCCGCCGACTCGAGTGATTACTTAGTATACATATGTGGATGAGTCCATTATTAATAAAAGGCGGGTCTACGTGTATGATAAAGAGTTTGACCTCGAGGCCAAGGAGACCCGTCCGATTTAGGGTATTAACTTTTGACCGTCTCGCTCTTTTTACCATCCTTTAGAAGTTTCTTATACTAACTTCTACGTTTCTTGAAGAGATGGGCCGATGTTGATTGTACAGGTCCGGTGATGTGGACTTTGATGCCATGTTGGGAGAGCGTCCATCTCATTTCACGAGTGAGGCTAAATAAAAAGCCAAGCCTCGTGACTACATGGTCCTGCTTTCTTGCCCCATGACCCCGCCGAGCCCCGCGATGCCACTATACTCGACCCTCTTTTTGAAGAGAATTCGTTGATGTCTTGTACGGAGGGGTATCTTTGGCTCCTCCTCCGAAGAAGAAGCATTTGCTTCCTAAAAAGAAATTTTCAAAACCAAAACCGAACTCCAATGATTCTGTTTTGATTAGCCATGATTCTTGTAAGATGGCGGCATTATGGTCCTTGGTGCAGGATCATTTTGATGGACACTTCAAATTACATATGCGTGACGCACTACATCGGAGTAGCATGGAGTCCATACAGAGGACTATACATGGGTATGTCTGGAGGATAATTCGCGGGGAATGCCTCTCGTTCCACTATCTTCTTCTTCTGCGTGTATTGCCTCTTCCATCGAGCCTTGCTTGCTCCTCTGTCTGACCCTATCTGCCACAGAATGGCCAACCCGCCCACATTTATATTTCTTGCTCCACAGCCAAAACGGACCCTCAGGTTGTACACCGTGCAGATGTGGCTACGTGCGATTCTTCCATGAGAGGTTCGCCCAGGGGTATGCCTCACTGCTGGATGGACCAGGAATGTCCATGGGCATTTTTTGCTCAGCAGTTTGAGTCGCAGGTACATTTATATTCTGAGGAACTTGATTGTCGATCCCCAAAGACGGCGCCATTTGATTCGCCATTTCCGGATCAGGTTGAGTTGGGATACTTTCAATATTTGATGTGGCGATTCAAAGCTGGACTCGTTACAAGCTGCAGTGCAGCGAGTAGAAATGGTTCTCTTGGGTATGGTTCGAATGGTCCTTTCTTGATCGACAATTGGTTCCAGCAGTGATGGGTGTTACACAGAAAGTGAGGCCGAGGGCCGATTCTGGGGAACCTCCGGCGATCAATTCGGTCAAAAGGTTCAAAATAGGGAGAATAAGTACTAAAGAATTTGAATTTAACATTACCTCGAATGATCTTTATAATACCGGTATTTATAGTGATAGTAAAAATAGTCTTGGGCACCAGTTGGATCAACAGTTTATGCGACCGCGGTGTCATACTAGCATCTATGATGGCGAGGAATGGTGCCGGGTTAATCCTTAATAAGGCCTAAGATCTTGTCTTTTAGCGTGGACCTATTAGCTTAATGGAGTCTATATGTTATGCCCATATCAAGTATTGTATTGTTCTTTTGAAAAGTATTATCGTATAGTTTCGTATTTTCTATTAGTTCCCTACAAACTCTCGTCAGAATTGAAGATTTATTAAACTTATTGATTGAAGCATATGTAAACAATCAACACAGGGAAATAAAAATGATTGAAGAAGCAAGATGAGAGTAAATTTTGTCTTCCGTTTGAAAAGATACACGCTTTTGTTTAAGACGTGTAGAAACTTGCTAGAGAGATATTTTGCAAAACACGTTTTTGGAAAATTGGTTGTTGTCACTTATTGTCATTGCGTCAGAATATATATGCAAGCAAGAAGAAGACCAACCGGCACGCAAAGACGCATACATAGGTTGCTTGATAACTTTATTAACTTTTAAGTGAGTCCAACTATAGTAGATAGATATAAGACATTGCTTGCGTGCCTTTTTCCATTTTCAGACAAACGTTACCTCTTAGCTTCAACCATATAATATTATGAAAGAATCACATCACAAGTAAGTCGTTTTGTCTTTCAGAATTTTGCACATTTCGATCTCTAAGCATTAAACCACTTCTCTTCATCTTCAAAACTAACAAGACAATATTCATGGTGATATTCCCTATTCTACTTTTGCAAATTGCAACACTCCTTTTTATTGTCAACTCAGAAACTATCAGCCGCCATGATTTTCCAGATGGATTCATTTTTGGTACTGCTTCTTCAGCCTTCCAGGTAATTCATTCATTCACTATGTGTATGTTAACCTTTTTCAATCTAATAAAAATAATCAAAATAGTTGATGATTTCAATTTTGGTACTGTACTGCTGCTTGAACTCAAATGACATGATCATAATATACACGTTACACTAATCATGTGATTGTTAACTTCATGTAATAACTTTTTGGGTTAATATATATAATTTCGTTCAACGTTATGTAGAAAATTGATTTGGTCTCTACTAGTTACATACTAGGGAGACGAGACTAATGTGCAACTTGAAATTTATAGGGGCTCAAATCACAACTACTTATCCTATTTCTCATAAGACCAAATCGGTTATACTTTTTATGGTTTTAATTTATATCTTAGTATATATGATTGCAGTATGAGGGGGCGGTGAGTGAAGGAAATAAAGGAGAGAGTATATGGGATAGCTTCACGAAGAAGCCTGGTAGGTATCCATCAATGGGTTTCATTTGTTTTATTGTGGCAAAGCAAAAGATAAATATATTGGCAATTTTTTCTTAAAAAATGTATACATGTTAAATTTTTATTCGTATGTAAGGGAGATAGGAAATATATGACAGAGGATCTCTTTTATGATATATTTAGTTTGCACTACTTTAATGCATGTTGTGATGAAGCATTTATGCACTTCCCTTTTGACGTGTACGTTAAATAGGCAGAATTTTGGATTTCAGCAATGCAAATGTTGCGGTGGATCAATATCATCGTTTTAAGGTGAATATAATTCTTTCTTTGAAGTCTTTAGAAATATTTATCTATTTTTTAGTGAGTGAGTATTCTTAGAACTTATTGATTTCGTGTCTAAAAGATGGTTTAATTTATTTTTTCTATTAAAATTTTAAAATTAGTTGAGATATTTAAAGATGAAGGGAATATAATTTATAATTTTATTATTATCATCTCGTAAATAACCGGGATCCTGTGCCTAGATACAAAATGAGACTCTTGCTATTAAATTTATTAATAATTTTTTACAATGATAATAAAAACAAACTAACCATATAAAATATTTTAATATTAAAACTCAAATGCTTTTATGAAAATAAAATTACGAATGAATATTTAATTTATTTCATTATACCAATATGAAGTAAATAACTAATAAAATAATTCGATGAATATACTTGTTGGTTACTTCACTATTTACATGCTTATTGAGTCCACATGAATTTATATAAACTAATGAATAATTTTAATGACATTATAATTAATAAAAACATATAGATGTAGACATGTATTGGTTTGTACTAAATCATTGATTGAATTTGCCCTATTTAAGTAATAAAAATACAGTACACAATTCTCAATTGGGATTTGGACCGATGGTCTTTAATTTTGGCCTTTTCAATTCTTAATTTTATTACGTTGTAAACTTTTTAATTTTTAATTTTATAGAGAGTGACGCCCTTGTTGATATGAGACCTTGTATAAAAAGACTTGTTGTACATGCTAATAAGTCATCCCTGAATTTGATATCATGACCACTTTTACATTTGAGTTGCCAAAAAATATTTGGAAATATATATTGAGCGAGACACTGCAAAAGTCAACAAGATTCTCGATAGGTATTACATAAGGAATGAGGGAGGCGTGATCAATATAATTAAGGTACTTTGCAGGTTGCAATATTAATTTATATCACATTTATACTTAGTTATTCTATCATGATTAATTTGTAACTGAATTATTTGGCATCTCGTCAAAAGTTGAAAGATGATTTTTTTATAAATAATATTCAAAGTTACAGACCAGTTATAATAGTAGGAAGAGTTTCAATAATATATACATGGGAACTCTCCACAAAAAATAGAAAACATGGGCTAAAATAAAGATAGATTAATTATTACAATGAATTTAGTGATTTCTTTATCTGAAATCCCTTCAAATGCTATGATATTTTTTGGAACACCGTAATTCCATAGAGAACTAACATAGTATATTAACTCATGCTCAATATTAACTTGTGTCCAAGTATTAATATCGAAGAAATAAGGATTGCTTCTGTAGTGGATTAATAAAACAAAAAACACGTCAGACTAACATAATACCAGACTAAATAATACCAAGTACATTTTTCTAATACCTATCGGTGATTTTTATAGCACTGTTTTTGTTTTTCGGTGGAAATAAAATTTCAATAAACAAAGAGGTTAATTAACTTTGAAGGAAGTAGGTAGACCGTAGAGTTACGAATCTCTCTACAAATTACCACCCCCAGGTGCTTATAAATTATATATTTATCCGAATAAATTATATATTGTATGATACGGAGTATTTGACTATTAAGTATATAGTCTTTTTCGTTTTTCACTAGTGTTTTGATCAGCTTTCAAGAGAATATATCCATTTTGATTTATTCTATTACTAAGCGGAGTTGGCCCGTCTAGAGACGGAGTACAGAAAGGCTCCTAAGTTGTTTAACAAGGCCTACGGTAATTACTTAGCTGATGGACTTCAGATAGGATGAAATTTAGATCTTCTAAACACAAAAAATATAATAAGGAAACATAAGAAAACACAACGAGATGTAACCAACACGCAACATAATTTACATTTCACATTAGCTTGTGTTCATAACCACGGTGGGATAACAATGCCACGACATCAAATCACTTAATAAACATTCGGAGCCATTGTATCATTGTATGTTCAAAAGAGGGAAAGTGCACTTCGAAGTGAAGTTCAGTCAAGCACAAGTACTACGACATTTTATATGATGATTATCGTGGCATTCAAAAATAGGTTCAAGTACACACGACCAAGCAAAGAACCTCAAGCAGATGGAGGGTCTTCTTGACAGTCTTGCTTACCATCAGGCTCTGGAATCTTGGTTGAGCTTACATTGTTATCAGGAAATAATGATTTCTTCATAGGACTACCTGCATTTTGAAATAATATGAAGATTTATAAGTATAACAACTGTGTTTAGGGGGTCAGTGCACATCTACATAAAAAGACAATGTGAAGAGAGCCTACCAGTCATGATTGAAACATTGTCTAGTTGACGTTTAAGGGGAGACACCCCGAGTTCACATACGGAAGTTTTTTCAGATGGTTGTGGACATGCACTGTCCGTGCTTGAAGTACAGGAAACGTTGGTATGCTTACCACCACCCACGACGGGGTTGCATGATGAGTCACCTAGAGATATAACAGGGTCTACCAGCATGGTCTCTTGGGCACAATGTCATCATAGTATGCTACAAATAGAAGCCTCTGTTGTGCATCAGATCGCTTGCTATAGGTGCGGCGAAGTAATACAAGATACATCTTATCTTGGAACTCTGATTTGATAGGCTCTAGCTCAAACCCAATGCCCTACACACAATTGCAATTTTGAGAAACTATGACCCGGTCCCCTAAAGAGAAAATGAAACAAATTTAACAATAAATATCTCTTTTACCAGTCTGCCAAGTTGTGTAGGAGTGCATTGCAGAATCTGTTCAGCCACAACTTCGATTGCCCCAACTGTCATTCAACCGCTATGATCATATACATCCATCGAAACATGGGGGCTGTCAATACCATTATTAGAATAAGATATTATGTCGATAGAATACATAACAATCGGAGTGATAGGGAGGTCGTGAAGTACCTTATCGATGCTATCACATTCTTATCGCATAGCAAGCAATGATATTCGACACCGGCATGGGTGCTAGCTTTGGTATAATAGTTGCTACACCCTATCTAGTACAAACTCTGGTCTCCAACAGATAGTTGTAGAAATGCACGTACCCAAAAGTCCATACTTATGAATATAAGCAACAACTAGTTACTGATAAAACAATATAAGATAGGGTGATCCTTTAAATGGGCAGATTATAAGAGAGACCAAACCTAGTGACTTGATTGAACTTCGCCTACTGAGTATTTCCGCACGATGTTACGTTCCACATGATTCTTTGCAAATGCCACCGAATAGCCCTCCAACATGTTGGTAGCTCAAGCTCACAGACAGTGTCAAATCTGTGCAAATGGAACACACAAATGGTCTATGAGAGCATAAAGATTCATCCATATAGAAACCTCATAGAGGAAAAATAGAAGTAGAAGCGTACCATGCCTTGAGAGATGCAACAACATAAAGATGGGGGTCTATGGTGAAAGAGCTTCCGTTATTTGTAGTTAACGCAATACCTGCATGAGAAGCAACACGATCGATGGAAGCATTTTCCAGCCATTGGAAAACAATAAAACATTTGAATCAGAGAATTAAAATGTCTAACCGCGGTAGGTTTTGACCTTTAACCTTTTGGCAACCACAACTGAGTAGCTGGCAGCAGCAGCAGTAAGGTTTGCGCCATGATGCTCAATCTGCTGGTGCCAAATGCTTAGTGGTATAGGCGTTCTCCTAACACATATAGAACGCTGTATTTAGTTATAAAAAAATAAAAAGTGAGATACACATAGAACTAACTTACCCAGCATCAACAATCACAAATCGCTGGACAGTGCCTTCGCCAAATTTGGTAGTCACAGGCTTAATGTCTTCAACCTTGATCACGATAGCCATGATATCTGTTTGGGAAGGTTTAAATAAATGAGCATATGGGTGATGTACTTCAAACTAGTTAGGATCATGATTATTCTTTCAAGACAAGGAAAAGAGTCCACACATGCTTACCTACGGTTACATCATCTACATCTGCTGCATATCCAACATCACATAATGTGATGATGGTATCGAGGAAGTAGCATAGAGTAGGCAGCTCACAAAGTAAAGGGAAAATAAGAGTGTCACACTGCAACACCCAATGAAGGGTATTGAAGGCCGAAACATTTGCGCTGGAAGGTAGCTTAATTACCGCATTTGAGATAGCGTATACACCATGTAAGTGTAGTGTATTTGAAAATGCAACAATGTTAGGGCCATAAGCCACCGTTGGAATTGTATTGCCTTGATGTTTCAGAAAAATGAATTGGAGGTAAGTGTAAATAGCCAGTGTAAGTTAATATAACAGCCTAACAGGAGGTTCAATGTATTATGGCACAAACCTCAACATCGGTCAACATGTAACGCTTGTAACGAGTGCCACGTTGGTAGCCAACCAGAGTTGGCATTTCTTTAGTTATTGTAACCTTGACTATCCAATGTGTCATGCCCCTGGTAACAGCCGGAATAAGAACCAAGGATTTCTCCATTTCTGCAGGGATAATAAACGGCAATGAGCTAAAGTGAAAAATTAATACCAAGACTAATAAATAAACCGGTCACAATTAATTTGGTTGAGTGCAAACACATTTGGTTATAGGCAACATGAAAATGAAGGTAAGAGATGCACACAGAAGGTAACAACAAAATAAAATTAAACATCAAAAATATATAAAGAACCAGAAGAAAAGATTGAAGGGATCGGGTAAGGTACTAAATTCAAGAATGATAAAATACATATTCAGCCTGCAAGATAAATTGTAGTGGTATAGACAGTATGAGTAGATATTGCCATAAACCAAGAATAACTCCAAAATGCAAGACAATCAATCATAAAATAAAATGTTACAATAAGATGAAAAGGCCAAATATCACAGAACCACATAATAATAATGTTATCATAGAAAAGACTGAAAAAAATATCTATCCCTTTTTTGCATAGTATCCTGCAGACTTGAACAAACCAAATAACAAAAATCGAATGGATGAAACATGCTCATGATAGAAAAATAAAATTTAAGCAAGGGTTGTTAAGAAAATGAAAAAAAAAAAAAAAAACCAGCGCACAATCAAACATCCATGTAAAGGGGTTTAGATTTGAAAGGATTTACCTTTAGTCACAATAGCGGGTCGGACTTGTATTAAAAAATGTAAGGATGCCTTTGCACAAGGACACTCCTTATATACCTACATTTCTAGAGTATATATCGTGTTCCAGGTTTGGAGCAAGTAGGGGGTAAGATCAAGACTTTAACATTATTTCCAATTCTAGCTCGTGAAAGTACAACATAGAGTTGCGCATGTGAGAAAATTGGTTGTTTTAGATAAAGGCCAACATAGTCTAGAGTTTACTATGCTTTATTCCGCAGTCATTTGCAAAAGCGCAATCGAAGGATCTATCGCTGACAAAGCGGGATGAGATATTTTTATCGAGTTTGGCTCGAATTTGTCATGGTATCCATACATGTTTACCAACGAATTGCCCGCTTGCAATGACTGCACCAACGACATGCTTCTTAAGGGTCTTACATATCAACCTCGTTCCATTGCATAACCCTTGAACTGGATTGATATTACGGAGTAATACCACTGGACAGTTAGGCTTGAGAATTAGCCGGTGTTGAGGTAGACCCCTAGGTTCCAAACTGTTCAAATAATCTAGATATTCCCCTTGGTCTCCGTCGTACTTTGCCGGATCATCGGTAACATAGACCTCTGCCTCACCGGCCATCCGTTCAATGAGCATGGCATTAATATCATCAACAAATTCATTTCTTGGTGAAAGGATGGCTCTATTCGTCATATTGAAAGGATGAGTAGCAAAAAGTGCCAAATCTGGATAAATGTTCGAAATCAGCGACTCTAAAGACTCATCCTGTGTGGTATATGGTATTACCATTCGCAAAGGTAGTTGGACCTGGCCTAATGAGTTTGTTGGCTCTTCGCCATTCCCAATGTGCATCAGAAATTCGACAAAGCCTGGTCTTCACGTGCACGCATATTGACCTCAAGCATGAGTTTGGTGATATAATGCCATAAAGTAGAGCTAATCAAGCCTGCACTAATTTTCTGATCCCGACTACAGCCACGAACAACTGGTAGCACTTGCCTGAAATCTCCCACAAAAACAGCCCGTTTGCCAGCAAATAGCCTTTCGTTTTTACACAAATCTCGGAGCAGCCTATCAGGTAGGCCTCACCACTCTGGAATGAAACTTGAAATTTGACACCATCACTTATGTCAATAGGGATTTTGAACCTGTGTGCGGTGTGCCCCTTGAGAAAACAAGAAGAAGCAATTCCAGATGTGGCCACAACAAGGGCAATGAAACCATGGAACCTGATGTGAGCAAGCAACACCTTGTAAAGAAAACTCTTGCCTGTGCCACCAGGCCCGTCAACAAAGAAAGCTCCACCTTCATCAGCAATCGCTTTACCAAATAGAATATGAAAGGCATGGCGCCGCTGTGAATTTAGCTGTGCCAGTGCATGTAGGTCCTCAACAGGAACTTGTATGCTATGCTTAGAAGATATTTCCCGAGTAATCTGCTCAGTTTCTCTTGCGACAAACGAAAAAGGGGACTATATGATAATCATCGACTTCCTTCTCAAGCGACTTAAGTGTGTCGTTTATCCACATCAAAACACGATGCATTATTTTATCGTCAGTTAGTCTTTGCAGGTTCTTCCTCGCAAAATCCTCCGACATGCATTCATAAAATTTGTCAAACAATTCCTTTGGCTTAGCTGGCTTACAATAATATAACAAGGTCGCAAACAACATTCGTAATTCAACAGGCATCTTAGAGATAGGAGCTTCTTCCATATATTTTTTAATATCATCGTCTCGGTGAAGCAGCCCACTTTTATATGCAGCTTCCCGGTAGGTTTGACATACCACACCATCAACCGTCAAGAGGAATTCATACGAGACTGGGCAGGCAACATTAAGTAACAGCACACGGAGATAGTATCGTTCATCTTCGCATGGATTTACAGTGCACAACTGGCCAATAGCTACACCACGCCTCCGTCTGGTCCAAACACGACAAGAAGAGTTCCAAATGTAGTTACGCGGGAATTATTTATACAAGGAGTTTAAGCTCTGAGCCTCAGAGTCAGCGGTATTCAATCGAAAGAATTTAGTTAGCATAGTCCTCTTCGACAGCTCATCTCTCATGAGTTCCTCCAAATCATCATCGTCTTCAAATCATATTGTTTGGTAGTCTGGTAAATGGAATTGGATTTGAAGGACAGGCGGATACATGCCACTTAACGGGAATCCATATATCCTCCAAACAGCTTCAGGTGAAGATACCCACTTAGCATTCCGAAAGTTGTCTATTTCGTTAATGTTGGATCCGCTCATCTCAGGGCTTATCCGAAAAGCAACCTTATCATGCCCCTTATGGACATATTTATACAAGTATTTGACCACACGGATATTATAATAGATTTCAATATTGGAGCGACAATTAAATTCAGCCAGAAGAACTCGATTGTAAGGCACCACCCATCTATTATCAAGAAGATTTCACCTAACAACTACAGAATGACCGTTGTTTCTTCGTCGATAAACATGATAACTTCCTTTACCGTCAACTGTTTGCTCTGAAAACTGCTTTGGATAATTATTTTTACATTTACCGTCTTTCATACACACATTTGAAGGGTTGAATTCTCCACAAGGCCCGTGCATCATGTGTTTCACAACAAGGCCATATAGGTAGGGGACTTCAGTCTCATCAGGTAGCTCAGCACAAACGAAGCGGTCATATGCCTCCGGAGAGAGTAACTTCGAACATGGCTTCAATATGACAAGGAAGTGTGCGTGAGGTAGCCCCCTCTTCTGAAACTTGAAAACATGAACTACTAATGCAACAACACCAAACATTTGAATACCCGCACGACAAATGTTTAGTTTTTCTTTGAATACCCACACGACGAGGTCTGGTCTGTTTTGAACCACTTCCCCAGGTGCACGACACTCTTTGATTTCTGCCCAATTCGAATTGCAAGTCATTGTGAAGAAAAGATCAGGTCGACCAAACTCCTAGACAAGCGACATTGAATCTAAATAACGGTGATGCATATCCCGAGGACCTCCAATAAACGATGGTTGCATGTACACCCTGGTGCCAACATGACCACCCTTCTGAACACCAGAGACCACACTATCCACGACACCCTTATAATAGTCAACACGAAGTGTTTTCTGGTTGTTGCTTAAGTACAACAGCTTCATCGATTCAATCTTGATATACTGTTGTAGAAGGCGCCCGAAACGGAGAAGGTAGGATGTGTCTATGACTCGACGTTGCAGCTTGTAAGCATAGTATTGCCTACAGGAAACTGTTGATCGCTTGTTAATATGAAAGACTCCAGGGTTATCACATATACAACCCTACTTGTAGCATTTTGTGGCCCTTTGATGGCCTGCACATGAGATGTAAGTCACAAGCATAAGCAGTCATGACACTAGTTACATTTTTTATATGTGTAGAAGTATAAAGTAGTGTACGCTCTTCTCGCTTGAGTTAATTCAGAAATGGTTTCCCTGTTTTCACATGGTTAAGGTTGCACACTATCCTACCTCCATATCATTGTTTAGGTGGAAATCTCTTTAGAGGCATTAAGTCATATGGATATTGATGTTTCAATAAGCTTTCACACACAGACTAAATATGAAGTTTAACAAACAGTTAATACTAAATTCATGTAACAAAGATGGTCATGTTTTGTTGAAATCCATGAAATAGGCCTGAGCCACACCCATAGGCACTAGCCAAGAATCAATTAGTGTTAGATGGAGTAGCTCCTTGGTTTATAAAGTAGTGAGCACCCTCCTTGCTTTTCATCATGAGACACACATAATAGGAGCAAATTCTCAACATGTTTTGATGGAATGATATTGATATCACTATTAAGATTAATGATTTGGTGCAGGGCGACATAGAATTGATGAAGGATATGGGGATAGATGCTTATAGGTTTTCAATATCATGGTCAAGGATATTTCCAAGTAAGATGCATTCTTCACTCATAAAACTTTGAGTTCCTCTAAAAAAAATAAGCACTACTGCTCATACCATTTTCAAGTGTAGAATATGTTGTTTGCAGATGGCACTGGCACCACCAATCCAGAGGGAGTTAAATACTACAACAACCTGATAGATGCTTTACTTGAAAAAGGTTCAACAAATATAACTCATGTAATAAAAAATGTTAATTTACTAGCATTTTTTGAAGAGTTTTGCTTATGGTTTCCTGTCAGGAATTCAGCCTTTTGTAACTTTATATCATTGGGACCTTCCACAGAGTCTTGAAGATAACTATGGAGGATTTCTTAGCAATCGAATAGTGTAAGTTCTCTTATGTCATTGTCCCCAACCGAAAGATGCCAAAGAAGGCCAAGGGGATTGGGGGGGGGCTTGAAACGCCGATTTTTCATTTAATATTTTTTCTTTCTGTCTTTGTTCAACATGGTAAGAACTGTATGTAGTTAACAAAATGTTCATATCGACAGAAAGGACTTTGCGAACTATGCATTTACCTGTTTCAAAAAATTTGGAGATCGCGTTAAGAACTGGATCACCTTCAATGAACCTCATAATTTTGCAATCCAGGGGTATGATATTGGAATTCAAGCCCCGGGGAGGTGCTCCTTTCTGTGGCACCTGTTCTGTAAGGAAGGGAAATCCGATGTTGAGCCATACCTTGTTGCACATAACATGCTCTTGGCTCATGCCGCAGCTTACCGTATATACAAGAATCATTTCAAGGTTCATGTCTTGCTCATTTCTTGTCTTCATATTTTTATAATTCTATTTAAATTAGAAAAGAACATAAAATGTTTAATGATGTTGCGTGATTGTATTTTCAAGAAATACCAAGGAGGCTCAGTTGGAATATCACTGGATTCAAAGTGGTATGAACCACTATCAAATGATGATCAAGACATAGATGCTGCAAATAGAGCAATGGATTTTGAACTTGGATGGTATTTCAAATTTTTTTCCATATCCAAAAGTCTCTACAAAACAAATAGAACTTGACCACTTATTC
Source organism: Lithospermum erythrorhizon (assembly GCA_019722365.1). NCBI lineage: Eukaryota > Viridiplantae > Streptophyta > Magnoliopsida > Boraginales > Boraginaceae > Lithospermum > Lithospermum erythrorhizon. The sequence continues at coordinate 33,952 of JADFUC010001120.1, read as the reverse complement.
TTTAGGAACACAACTAATGATCAATCAGGTTTCTAGATCCACTACTTCTTGGAGAATATCCTCTGTCAATGAAGAACTTGGTTGCTAAGAGACTTCCTACGATCACGCCTGATTTATCAAGATACTTAATAGGATCCTTGGACTTTATTGGTATAAACCATTATACCACACTATATGCTCGAAATGACAGAGCACATATTAGGAAGCTAGTTTTGCACGACGCCTACTCTGACCGTGCTGTTATCACTACTTGTAAGTTGGTTTAAAACTAGTTGACCACATATCGTTTTCTATTAACAATACTTCATTAATAATAAAAATATCCATGTGACTTTAGCTTCCAAGAATGGAGTTGCTATTGGAGACATAGTAAGTGTCTGGACCTCCAAATGAATATATCGCATCAAACTAGGAGATTGTTCTCAGTTTAACATCCTGTCCCTTTTTTCTAGTCAGCATCTTCTTGGTTATATATTGTCCCATGGGGCATCAGAAGTCTTGCCAATCACATAAAACACAAATATGGGAATCCACCGGTGATTATTACTGAAAATGGTAATTACCTAAACTACTATTAATAAGCTGCAATATGAGGGCTTGAATCGTATGTTACACTTCACGTTACACTCTATAAGTCTCTATGTATAGATAAGACACTTTCTATTAAATGTAATGGGTGTCACAATAAGTGTAATATACTATCCAATATGAGTTGACTCTCACAATACCAATGTGTCTTTTAAGGTATGGACGATAAGTCTCGTTTATCTTTGGAGCAAGCTTTGGATGATGATAAGAGGATAAGTTATCACAGGGATTATCTGTCAAACCTCTCTATTGCTATTAGGTAATGATATCGCCCCAAATAATGCTCTTATAGCTTGTTTCTTAGCTGAGAATATATGCCTATAAAGCTGATTTTGATTGAGAAATGATGATTCAGGGAAGACAAGTGCAATATCAGAGGTTACTTTGCATGGTCATTGTTGGACAACTGGGAATGGAACATGGGTTATACTGTTAGATTTGGTCTGTACTATGTGGACTTCAACAACAATTTAACTAGGATACCTAAATCATCTGTTAAATGGTTCAGTACAATGTTGATGCCCACAGAAAAATTTAATTATTCTTTTTGAAAGTATTTTTTCACATCACTTATAAAAATTAGAAAAATGTATACAGAAGAAGGAAAGGGTTTGCAAAAGTGAAAGACATCTTGTAGAGTTGTAGACATCAAATTTAAGAATGAAAACTGTGATTGTCTAGCCGATGAATTGATGGAGAGATATTTCAGAAAGCTTCCATGCATTCATTGTCAATAGTATAAGAAGATATGATTAAAGAAATGAAACATTTCCGTGTTAAACAACTAAAGATTGCAACTATTATACTCTATTCATCCCAAAAAATAACATTTTGGAGTATAGTTTGATTTTCAATTATCAAAATTATCAAATTCGGTGGCTCGGGTGGATCAGCCGGATCTTTAGAAACCCGGCAAAGTGAAGCTTTTCTCCAGCTTAGTAAATTTAAGTTACGGTGACTTTGGGCGGCGGCCGCCTGAACGATGGAGTTATTGTTCGTCTGAGTGCCGTTCGGCCAATTCGTCCAAGGAACTTCGGCTCGGTCTGTTCATTCTCAGCGGCTGCGATTCTCGAATCGCGGGTTGCGCTCAATGGATTTTTGACCCGATGGATCTCTATTTCTCCTCTCCAAGTCCGACAAACGAACTCCAGTCGACTCAACATCGACTCGGTAATGATTTCAAACTCAATGACTACCGATGACTCTGATACCACTTTGATTATGTCCCAACAATCGAAATCAAAGAGGCGATCGACCACTTTACCTTCTGGCAATACAAAACTTCACCACTAAGATTTAAATAGAAAGAACTCAAAAGTGAAGTAGGAAGAAAGCTAACAACAAAGATACAAGGCACAAAACTAGGAGTTCTTACTTGCCAGAATCAAGACATAAAGCTTAGAGTGGTTCACTTAAAAAGCTAAAACCTAAAGCTTCTACAGGATTAGATTAAGTATTAATGGGTTGGTTTCTAAGGATTGGGATACTTTGATTATTGGGCAACATATCCAACACTATTAATTGGATTCTATTTCAAACTTGAAAGATAGTGATTCTGATTTGAGAGAAAATAATGTTTAAGCTACTAAAGTTATGAAGCTTTTTTATTTATCTTTTGATTCATCTCATGCTTTATTTTTTATTCTCCCCTTTTAAGGTCTTCTAGCACTGGTGGAGACAGTAGAGTGACCCCTTCAAGACCAAACTCAAACACCTTATCATTTTTGGTAAACTCGAGTTCATGTAGTCCCATTTTTGTTTATACGCACATATGCATTCGCTGATTTTTACTTTTACATGATGTACATGCCATCTACAATAACAATGAGATAGATGTATCTTTCTTTTTAAGATACTATAATGAAAATATTGATCGATATGATAACTGATTATGGAGTATATTTTTATTGAACTCTGTCATAATATTTTATGACCATATCATTTGGGATTTGACCTGCTTTATTTTGCCTATGTAGACATAAAAAATATATCAAAATAAATTGATTAAGAAGAATTAATCAAATCAATTAAGGGTTGAACAGCACAAAAAATGCCCGTGGTGATTAGGGTTACAAATTAAAACTAAATTCAAATCAAACCCTCGAGCAAACGAGGGTTCAGTAAATCGAGCCACAGGATTAATAAAAGTTAGAAATATGGGTTTCCACATTAATTAACCCTAAGTTTCAACTCGAAATAGGGTTCCCCAGAAAACAGCCTCGTATTGAATGTCAAATAAAATTAAGGTTCAAAAAATGCTAATTTATTGATTAAAAAATCGGCGAGAAGCAGCGATGTTCCGAAGGCCACGTGGAGTGAGAGTGAAGAATCTAAAAACCAGGAGGTTTAGAATAAAGACTCCACAAGTTTTGTGGTTCAAAATCAAGACTACACAAGTTATGTGGTTCAAAATCAAGGCTACAGAAGTTATGTGCTCCAAAATCATCACTCCAGAAGTCTTGTGGTGCAAAATCAAGGCTCCACCAAGAAAAAGAATCTGGAACCTTCCTTGTGTATGAAATAGGAAACCTTAAATACCTGTCATTTTGACCGAAATTCCATGAACAAAACCTCCACAAAATTCCATCACTCAAAAACACACAAAACCCCCCGAGAAAAATACAAGAGAACGATTTCAAATTTTTAGGTTAAATCTTTTAAAACCATCGCCAGAAACCTCACGCTGTGGCTGGTGTCTCCTCGTATGGCCAAAACAAGCACCTAAAATACGCCATAATTCTTCAAGTTGGGCAAATCACGAGAACTTAATTAAAGTTTCTCAAGAACGCTCAATATTCGTGACAGTTTACGAAATTTCCCGATTATTCATAAAACTTGACAACACCATAAATCTCGTGTTTGATTCATCAGTCCTTTATATGTAGGAACACACCGAACGCCTGTCCCCAGCTGGATTCTAGGTTGGAAACACGCCGCAAGGCCTCCATGTCTAGTTTATCGCAAGATCATCACCGCGCTCAAAACGCTCCACCTTCATATTAATCATCACTCTACAACAATGCCTACTGCGCTTATCAGAGAGAAGCTGCTGACGCATTTCAAAAGCTTAAATCAAGTCCTGCTGAAAGCAACCACTAAGTCCTGTTGAGGCTCTAATCTCACTAAATCCCACTGCTGTCATATTTCTACAAAGAACAAGCCTAAGGCCACTGTGAAATAAACAAGAAGGCTAACGTTGCTTCAACACTTACTTTCTATCACTCCATACCGGCCTCTGAGCCCTATCCCAAATCTAATTGGCCATGTCAAGGCACTAAGTTCCATCAAAGACAAGCAGCCTCAAGCCACATACCCCACCAAAAAGCGCGAAGCACAAAATCCCAAAGTCCCATCAAGCGCCGTAGCCTTATCCGGCTACTGTCTCCACTCGGTGCTCAAAGCAGTACCCCACTGCAAACGCTTCGCAGAAGTCCATCAAGTCCCCAAGCAGAATCGAGATCAAGTCCAAGACCAAGATCAAGTCCATACAACAACATAGAATACGCCGCTAAGTGCCCCTGGCTCCGGACCATAATCCAAGTCCATACCAGCCTCAAGTCCATCAAGACTAGACACATTATCCAAATTTCAGAAATTTATCCAACCAAGTTAAATCAAGTCCAAATCAAATCAAGTCAAGTTCAAATCAAATCAAGTCAAGTTCAAATTGAGCTCAAATCAAGTAAGCCAAGCTCAAGCTCAAATCAAATCAAGCCAAGTCAAGCTTCTATCAAGCTCAAATCAAGCTCAAGTTAATCAAACCAGATGATTCACAAATCGTCAAAGAAACGCTAGTGGATCCATAATTGGACACGATCCTCGATTTGATAAAACTCCGCATACCTAGGAATTTTCTCCTACAAAGGGATTTATTTTGTAAATTTCTATCATAAATAATAAAAATTTTTCTTTGCATTACAATATAAGGGATCATTAACTACCTTCATTACTACTAACAATCGAGATGTTTCTAAAGCAGACTATCCTAACTCCTCTCCATGTATCAAAGGCCATGGTATGGGTCATGTTAAAGAATACCCATCAAATACACTACCTCGCTCGAGATGTCCCTCAAAGCACTCTGGCTGTCTCTTTGGCTAACGACGCTAGAGCTCTAAAATCATGTCAGAAAACATGACGAGAGAAGCACCAGCGAGACTTACGCCACCAGGAATCTTCTCAAAACATACCCGGTGACTTCGGTGGACGAACACGGAGTAGCTCAAGCAAATCGCGATTCCACACCAAGATACCTGAACACACTAAGCACCCGTGAGTCCGCTCATTCACCGTCTCCCTCGCAGACTTCCTAAAGACTCCAAGAATGACCGGTATTACTCTCAAGAATACGGCTACCCTAATAGAAGTACTGAAAAGATTCATCCTTAAAATGACTCTATCGCTCAAATGTCAAAGAAGATAAATTGCATCAAGAACACAGAGCAAGAAATTGCCAGCCTTTAAAGTTAACCACTTACAACCCTAAAATCGCGATGGACGATCCATCTATCCTCGCTATGCCTCAGTTCATCACAATGACCAACGAGGAACACAAGCAGTAAACTCCTATCATCTCAAAGAATGGACATCTCAAAGAAGACAACTTAAGAAACAGGCACTGGGCAATAAAGGTCGTAAGATCGTGGGAGTCACTTTCATATACCTACATCAAGCCCTATACCTCCTATATGTGCATTTTCACACCCAAGTTCCAAAGACTACGGTGGAACTAGGGAACCCCAACATGTGTGTACCCACTTTGTCGCACATGCACAATGTTGGATTGCTGGTGTTAAATGGTCAAATATCAGCTTCGTTTTGGCCTCCAGCGGAACGTTGCTTGACCGTATACTAACTGAGCCTCAGTCTGTGAGACAAATTGGGTTCAACTCAAAAGTGAATTCCTTAAATACTTTCAAGATAAAAGAGGGCAAAGTAGTGATGGAGCTAATCGCTACCAAACAAAGAAAAGAAGATCCACATAAACTTTATCAACCGACGGAGAGCCAACTGAAATGCAAAGATGTACTCTGTGAGGCACGCCATCGCTATGATCTAAGGAATGCAACGAGACCCGCAAAGAGCATCATGCAAGGAATACTTCCTGTGACATTCGAGCACCGGGCAACAAGGGCACATGATATGGAGCTTAGCATCGTTTCTGAAATAAAGGATTAATTTTGTCCCTCGACTCCCCCACGCCAAAATTCTCCTATTCAAAGACCAAATACGATCCCAAGAGGCCAAGAGAGAACTCCAAACTCAAAAACAAAGAAGCACACACTGTGATTTCTAAAACAACAAAGTTCAAATTTTCGACTGCTAGCGTCGAGGCTGCTCGACTGGGAAGCGGTAAGTTTAACGCTCAAGGAAACGCAGATATCTTCCTCGATTCGACATCCCCACAATGTTTGACGAGTTGGACGAAAGCAAACTCATAGAACTCCCCAGAAATGGTAAAAGACCCGATGTAGGCAAATCAAGCACGGCTCCTAACTTCGCAGTTATCATAGATACTGTGAAAGATCCCATCAAAAAATGCTTCATCTTCAAAGAAATGAAATGATTTGATCTCCTCAAGAAATGGAAATATCGAGGAAGACAGTGTCTCTCTTCTAACCAAATAAATCTCACCGCTATCCAACATCGCAGTATACGCGCACCCGAAAGTTTTTGGTGTGTTAAGCTTATCCTGTAAAGCACGTACCGACTACTGCATTTACTTGTAGTACCTCGCTACGCCGCATGGTCAAGTCGATGAGACTAACCATCAAGTATTAATTCAAGGGCGACGCTTATCCATTTCAATAAGTCTCCGCATTTCTCGCCACATTCAATCGATTTAAGACTTGCCACAACAAGAAAATACCATAATAAACCTATCATGTCAAAGCTACGTGAACGAAAAGTCGGATAAGTAGAACGCCGTTGTATTTGAGGATCAATTGTAAACATCCTTCCACCTGCATTGAAACTGCATTCTGGGTCAAGACTTTAAGAATCCCGCATTATAATTCAAGGCTTTAACCAAGGAAACAACCCCGGGAAAGCGTAAGTCTCAGATTGGGTAGATAGGAATTAGGAAACTACCTCCCCGGTTCCACGTGATGATGCCAAGGTCATATAATATCCTACTAGAAAGACTCCTGATCCACAGAGTAATGCTGCCCTCTCTTACACTCCACCAACGCCAAGTATCGCAGCATCTAATGGAGAAAATAGCAGCGCGATGGAGAAACCACCAAGAATCGGTTAAATCCGCTGTCGATGCCAAATACTGCTATGAGAGCAAATCCCACGTAAGAAAAGTGGTCGAGGTGCCTCGACAACATCGCTACCTCAAAGTGTACCATCTCAACATTACAAGAAGCGGAGGAAGATCTAGTTCAAGCATTCAAAGGTCTGACCCTACCCCTCACTCATCCCGAAAAAGTGGTTGGCCGCCCTTAAAGGCTCGAGACCCAAAGCAAGATCCAAGATGAGCACTCAAGCACGTCCGAAAGCCTTACGAATTTCTACTAAATTCGTGGTACGATTCTACCAAAGACAAAGGGTTGAACACACCAAGAAGATGATAAAATGTAAGTGGGATTTGGCTCATGGGAAGAACCAACCACGGGTCGGGATACACACCGTAACCACACCTCTTCGTGTCCTAATCAAGAGGGTCACAAACCACTACACAATGGGAGGTTGATTTAAAGTGGCTCCTACAAATCAAATACACGAGAAAGGCGCCGTTGTTCCTCGTGTCAGCGCAATCTCAGTCCCCAAGAAGAAAACCAAAGAGGAAGCCTGGGCCTTCCTAAGGTTGGTGGCAAATGTGATTCAAAGAAAGTCTATCTCGATGCATCGGGGAAAACCAACCCCAGCCTGCTGAGGAAGCATGTGCTAAGAATAAGATGCCTTCCGCCTCATGCTTCAACATAAAGGAACAAGCATGAGGATACGCCAAACATTGGTACCTTCTTGGTCCATAAGACGATTCACGGGAAAGAATGGCGAAATATTCATTTACTCAACCTCCCAAGTATATCAAGAAGAAAAGAATGTGACATTGAGCTTCAATTCAAAGACGCATACCTCAAGCAATGGATACTAATAGAGGAAGCTGAAGAACTTGAGACTAGAACGATACGCGCATTTAGCTACTATATCGTATCACTCACGCACTACCCAACAAAAAGAGGCATCCTCAATGAATTCCTCAGAAAACCTGACGATCCGATATACAAATACATCCACAGCAAACGCCAGGAATGACCACCGCCTCATGTGGCGGCTAAACCCGAGTATGAAGATCAATACCACTCGAGAAGTAGAAGCCAAGAGGAAAGATACTTTATGTAGCCACCTTCCTAACCCAAGCAAACGGCGTCCTCATCCTGGAAAGCTAACGGTCAAATTCATGTCCACCTTCCGCTTTGCTATCGCCAGAAAGATTTAAGAAATAGTGGCTTCAACGTATTTAACCCGGTGGACACGGTAGCCACGCATTTGATCGTTTCAGCACTGTGAGGAACCAGGATCCAACGCTATATCTACAAACAAATTCTACGGGACTACTTTCCACAAGTACCAAACCAAACAAGATCCTAGATGAGTTCTTCAAATGGCAATGGAACGAATCTAATACATAAATACGCCCACGAAAGCGCATATCAGGAATCCAACGGCCACCTCAAAGGCCGATGCTGCAAGTACGTAAGTCACCCATACCCTATATTCCAAGGCCGCCATTGGCTGGTACTCCAAGCAAAACAAGAAACCATCGCAGCAAAGCAAAAGACGACAGCACCGAAACCCGTGGTTCAAGTATTCTAAAGCATACTCAACACCCACCCAGTACGGTAGGATAAACTGCCCACTTCGCTCCTTGATACGAGCTTAAACTACTAACACACCTCCTGAACACGAGGATAAACTGCCCAACACGCCAGCAATGCAGATAATCGCCTAAATTTCCAAGATGAGGATAAATCGCCTACCACCTCTTACGCACGAGGATAAAATCGTAGCACCTTTCTTCGAAAGTACGAGGATAAACCGCCCAACCCTCCTTGGATATCGTTAAAGATCAAACCCCCGAACTATGTTTGGCTTGGATATTCAAGTGGGCGATCCATGAGGCAATGTAGGCAACTCGTAACACGTGTCAAAGGTGTACGATAACCTAAAAACAACATTCATGTTGGGTCCTACAGAGTGTGATTAAATCAAGGCACGCAACAAAAAGAATGAAAAGTAGCATAAAAAAGCAACAATCAAAAAGGAAGTGTGCACAAAATGGAATAAAAACCATAAAGAAGCAGTTAGTATTTAGTACACGTTGGTAGAAAAGTAAGTGAAACGAACCAAACTTCCACTCGACAACGTGTCTAGACTCCAAGGACTGGGCATTTAACAAGAGACGATGACCGCCTAGCACTAACCTAAAGTAGGTTTAGATCAAACCGCCAAGATTACATCAGTTTAGGCTCCCTGAGCGGCTCTCGGCAATACAAGAAAGGATTACACTAAAGCTCCTTGGGATGGCAACTTTCGAGCCTGGGACTCGAAATGACGATGAAGACAGATTGTATTAAATGTGCTAAGCTTCAAGAACTACTATATTAGACACTCATCCACTAAGAAAAACGAATGCCTATAGACGTAAGCTGGAAGGAACGGAGTCCAAACCTCACGAGAGGCGTAGATAAGGCGGAGGAGACAAATTCCAACCCTTCCATCCCAACATTATTCTAAAACTCGTAGACTAAGGTCCCAAAGAGTTCACTCTGTTCAACATGCATTTACGCCCAATAGATTCCCCAGAGTTGTTCTGTGTTCAAGAAGAAGTACATCCTTTCATGAAATTTGAGGATCCTTCTACCTAAAGTACGTAAATCCCTAAGGCATCTGATATTCAACGGCGAACATCTATACGAGTAGCTAATTATTCTCGACTACTGTGCTCCGGCGCCATTCAGAACATATCTCATCATGTCTAAAAGAAGCCTCTAAAGCCGATACGGTTATCCCGACTACTAAGCCGCTAAGACCAACCAGAACATATCAACTTGTCCAATACTTTAAAGCCGACAAGTGGCATCTCGACCACTAGCCTCTAAAGTTCGGTCGAGACATATCCACAAAGATCCAACGAGCTCTCAAGAGCCATAGGACGAGAATCTACCAAATTACCAAATCAAAGTTAATCCATCTTAAGAGTGCTCGCTGAAACCTCGAGCAAAGATTATCGCCCTCGGCATCGCACAAGCCTACACCAACAAGTAACCCTCAGAAAGCTGTTCGCTAAAGCCCCTATGGCATTTCAATCTTAAGAATGGGGACCACGCCAAGAAGGCTCCAAGATTGCAACTCCGACCGCATACAAGAAAACACCACTAAAACCTCGATCTGGGGACTAAGGTCGTTTGAAAGTCACAATGTTTCGAGAAAAATGCAAAGAAATAACGGAAAAGGATAAGTGCACGGCGGTACGAGCAAAAATCAAGAAAAGACCGCGATAGTCGCGGCGATCAAACATATACCCGAGCGCATGACGAATGCCAAGGTATAACACTCATGATGTAAGTACTCTTATTTATCCATACATGCAATTCATGTTTATAAATATCGAGGATCGGTAATGGGGCGTTCTACACCAAATAAAGCCAGCATGCCCAAGAACTCATGCAATCACGGTAGATCGACTGCAGGACTAAAGCGGATGAACTAACCATAGCCGGGAAGCAAAAAGAAACAAAATAACAAAGAAAACAAAAAGCGATGAAAGACGAAAGCATGTTGCCAAATCAAGAAAAATCAAGCTTACGCAGAATAAGAAGAACGTGGATTTATCCCACACTTCAAAGAAAGCAAGCAATAAACCCCAAAGACAATGTAGTCTAAAGCGGGAAGTACTCCCTCTGGGGCTTCACAGGAAGCACCAAAGATCACAAGAGTAACGAGCGGAGATGAAATATCATCCCTAACTCATGAAGTTACTTCATGCTTATCAAATCAAATCAAGAAAAGGTCATAGTCAAAGCAAACACCTCAAAAGAAGGTTGAAAAGAAGTGTGAACGCTCTGCTTACTAACGCCCCTCAAATAAAGGGATTCAAATTGAGACAGGACTAAAAATCAAAATAAAGCAATACCCCAGCTAGTATCAAGCAGAGAAAAGAGAACATTCTCGCACTCACTCAATACTACTAAAACTCATGGTTTCGCACTCAAAGGACGGGAAATAGGATTTATATACTACCGAATCTACATGAGCTATGACCAAAAGCAAGAAAAGACATCAACAAAGGATGCTAAGAGCACGTACTCAACATCCCAAGCCTACAAGCTCACCACAAAAACAAGAAAGAAAGAAAACAACGCAAGTAAAAGAAAGACGTAAGAAAAGTCCACTCTACATGCAAACCCAACAATACGCTACATGAATTCAAGGGCACACGAAAGTAAACCAAGAGAAAGCCAAAAGCCAAACTATGGGCCGAGAACCGCATTTAAATAAGCTCATTAATAAAACGGGAGGCCTAATATATCCAGAAAATTCCAGAAACAAATTAGCACAAACTAGACTCAAAGATGAGCACATGAAAATTTGAATCACTCCAATCGAAGTCGTGAGCGAGGAGAAACAATTCCCCAAAGCTGCAGCAATTAATCAAGTCCAAACCCTCAAAGTCGAAACTTCAAGGGCTTATATCTCGACTTCTAGGACGAACTGGAACATCTTCTACCTATCAAAATGACCGTCTCGTAATATATAAAGAAATATCAAGATAGATAAGCGATGCGTGGTCATGGGCGCATGTTGAAAATGGGCAGCTTTTCGATTTAACTAAAATCTAGTTTTCTTTCGAAAATTATTTCTATATTTTCAAAATAAACAGAAAGCAGACGATTTTATCATCAAGACTAGTACAATGGAAGAAATTGCGATCACAAAGACATCAAAAGTACACAATCAAGCAATTAAAGTATGAGAAAAGTATAAAGTTACTAACTTTATTGATGAAACTCAAGATCCTTCAAAAAGTTATAAACTTTGATTGAAATTCTCAACTTTAATCTTGCAAAAACACATGAAGAGATGTTAGTATGATGGCATAATCATTTAAAAACATCAAAGTATATCATGTCAGTACAGTTAAGACAAAAAATCAAAAAACAAAAAAATGGCCCCGAATCATCTTGGAGTCGCGCTACTATTACTTTAGGGAAGATTTAGAAAATTCTTGATTTTTGTATCTCATCTCATGCTTAAATAGATAAATCCTAGTGGACTCGAAGCCCTAAATGCCCGCTGTCACTTCAGTGTCAAGTAAACCTCGCGGTTCGAAAATTGAGACAATCGAACATCTTCACCACACGAGTGGCTCTTGGTAATCCTCAAGAAAATACATGGATGGCTTTTAAAATTTTCACAAGAAAATTTATCCCAAATACTTATCGGTTAACCAAATAAATCGATATCGAGCCAGAAAATTGCGAAAAAATAGAGTTTAACTTTAAATTAAACTCTAAAATTAAAATAATTAATTCTGAAACCCACGAGGGTCAAGATTAATTATTTTAAATATTTAACATGACTCAAATTCATGTTAAAATTGCAAATATTAATTCCGTTAAATCCACGAGGGTTCGGATTAATATAAATGCAATAAATCTAGAGTACTAACATATAACATATTTATGTTAGTAGTAAGATTCTAAAAAATTAATTCTCATTAAATCCTCTATGGATCGAGAATTAAATGGAATCTTAACATGTACTAAATTCATGTTAACAATAAATCCCAACCAAATAAATTCTCATTAAATCCTCTACGGATCAAGAATTAAAACGGGATCTTAACATGTACTAAATTCATGTTAACATCAAATTCCAAACAAATAGATTCCTACTAATTCCTCTACGGATCAGGAACTAATGGGTTTCAACATGTACTAAATTCATGTTAACACAAAACCCTCAAGTAATTTAATTATCTGCCGAAGTGAGAATTAAATGCGATCCCAAGACGGGTTGACATTAAATCCCACATAAATTAAGTCTTCACCATGTCAATTCTCAAATCGCAGGCTTAATTAAGGATCGTGACATACAAATCATGTCACAACAAATCCTAAACAGGTCAACCATCCTACAAGTCCTTCAAATGACCAAAGAGTCGACTAGTGGATCGCGATCACTGATCCAATGTACATCCGCAAAACAAGTTACCATCCTTCAAAGTCCCTTAAACGATACGGACGACAACTAAGCGATCTGGTAGTTCTCTTAAACGCAGTTCTCGCAGTAAGTCCGAAATATGGTTAATCACAAACTACGGACCTCCCCGCAGCGGCGTGTGTTTCGCGAATCATCAACAAGGATGCTGCACTCAAATTCACATCGAAAACAAAGCCCAATATCCAACCACTCATCCAACAACTCAAAGCGTTATAATCGGATGCCATCCATAAAAGTAGAGCGTAAAGACACGGTGAAAATAAAGACTCATAAAAAAAAACCAACAATGCGATATTGTTCTCGGTTGAACCCGACACCTACTCAGACGCACTGTGTTCGATCGGGCAATCAGACATCGAAAATTTATAAAATAATTAAATTGACAAGCATTTAATTAATCAAATTAATTGCGGGCGGAACCACTAAACCGCCACGCCGGTCGACAGGTTCTCGATTAAAAATCCTAATTAAATCAAACCCTCGAACGAACGGTGGTTCCTAATCAAGTTAGAAATAAGGATTTCCACATTAATTAACCAAAAGTTTGAACTCGAAATAAGGTTTCCGAGAAAACAGCCTCGCATTAAATGTCGAATAAAAAACCCTAATTTTATTGATTAAAATTGGCCGAACGGGAGGTTCCGAAGGCCACGTGGCTCAAACAAGAATTCACAAATCATGGGGGTTTAACGACACCCACAAGTTTTGTGGTTCAAAAATCAAGACTACACAAGCATGGGTTCAAAATCAAGTGCCATGTCCAAATCAAAGACTCCGTAAGCTCCGCGCAAAATCAAGGCTCCAAAACGTTCGGGGTCAATATGAAAATATGTTTGACATAGAAAAAGAATCCGAACTCTTCTTGTGTGTGTGAAATAGGCGCCCAAAACGGTTACTTGCCACCAAGTAATTCGAAATTATCCGACGGTCCAGATCTTGTTTCAAAATTCGAAGGTCAAGATCGTGATCCACCTGAAATCAAACCGGCCAATCAGAAGCAAGCATTTGAGGCCCATAAACCTATAAATACCCCCCTCATTTTGACCGAAATTCCATAAAAAACCTCCACAAAATTCCATCACCAAAAACACACAAAACTACTGAGAAAATATAGAGAACGATCTTTGAAATTTCTAAGTGAAATCTTTTAAAACCGCCTGCAGAAAGACCACGTAGCTGGCTAGAAAATACCTGTGGCCAAACAGCGTCAAATTAAGAATTATTGCACAAACGCCATAATTCTTCAAGTTAAGAAAATCACGAGAATCTAACGAAAGTTTCTCAAGAACGCTCGAATATTCAGATTAAGCCGCGAGTCTCCTGATTATTCCTAAAACTTGGACGAACACTTGATAAATCTCAGTTTGATTCATCGTATCCTCGATATAGGAACACACCGAGCGCTCAATCCCTATAACTGATTCTCTAGGCGCAAACACACCGGCTATGCCCTTATCTGGGCCATCAAGATCATCAACAAGGTCGAACATTCCACCTTCATAATCGATCATCACTTACAAGAACAAGCTGCTAAGGCCGCTATAGTAGCTAGAAGTGATTACTTCAAAACATAAATCAAGTCCTGCTGTGCCAAATCTTCACTAAAGCCGCAGCGCCAAATCTCACTAAGCCCCACGCTAATATATCTCTATAAAGAATAAAGTTCGCTAAGGCCGATGTACAATTAAGAAGCAACATTGCTTGCTATCACTCCATACGTACCAAGCCTCGGAGTCCTATCTCAAATCAAGTGTCATATCGCGCACTAAGTTCCATCAAAACACAAATGGGGCCTCTCAAGCCACATGTACCCCCACCACAAAAGCGCCAAGCACAAAATCCCAAAGTCCCACCGGGCGTTGTAGCTTATCCGCCACGGTCCCACTCAGCCGTGCTCAAAGCAAGTCCCACAATCGCAAACGCTTGTAGTAAGCCCATCAAGTCTCGAAGGCATCGAGATCGCCTCAAAGCACTCCAAGACGTTCCACACAACAATATTGAATATAAGCCAAGTAAGATTCTCCTCCGGCTCGACCATATCCAAGTCTAGACCAATCTCAAATCCATCAAGACCAGACACATATATATCCAAATTTCAGAGCTTCTATCCAAACCAGTTAAACTAAGTAAAATCAAATCAACTCAAGTTCAAATCAAATCAAACTGCCCTTAAATCATGTTCGTCAAGCTCAAGCTCAAATCAAATCAAGCTTCTATCAAGATCAACTGCTTCAAGTCACAAACTGCATATGTCACAACGTCAAAGAACGCTGGGATCCATAGTTCGATACGATCCTTCGATTTGATAAAAGCACTTTTAGAGAAATTCTCCCATTACATTGATCTTAGTTTATACCCCTATTATAAATAATAAAAAAATATCTTTGCATTACAGCATACATTAATAAAAACGATCATACTTGCTAGGATTTAATAGAAGTCCCTTTATTTGGAAACCTATTCACTTGTGTTTCTTTAAATCCATATTGTATTAAAGTTCGATATGGGACGTATACATCTATACTATATATATAAAGAGAATCAAGCATGGAGTTATGTGGTTTCACCAACTTTTTCTTCCACTTTTATCCTGTTAAATTATAAGTTTCAAAATTTAAATTTAAATTAATTTAAGGGCATTATGGGGTTTAAGATGTAGATAATGGTAGTTATGGTAGTAGTGTGAATTTATGGCATTGACTTAATGGAGTAACTACTCCAAAACTTCCTCTTTTGCAACAACTTTAATGGGAATTGATGATACGAAGTCAACAAATACCGTTAAAAGAGCTATATAATTCAGATAGTGCTCATGTAATTTTTCTATAGTTTATCTTTTTTTAATGTAATAAGAAAAAAAATTTCACACATGTATGCATTCTTAATTTTTTTTTTCATTATCACATTGTTTATTCAAATATACTATATAAAAGAAACTATAAGGATTTCTATAAATTCACTATTTCTTTAAGCTTTCTAGAAAATTGTTACATATAAACTGGCCTGACTAATCTCATAAGCAATCAAGTAAGATTATTTAATATATATATGTATACATATTTACTTGACATCTATATATTGCATGTTTTGTACATAATTGTGTATTTTGTATATGATACTCATGCTTTTGTGTTTGTTTAAATATATTTTTATATTGTATAGAATTATCTTTTTATTTTTGTCTCATATACATGTTAGATATTTTTAAAATTATATTCATCGCACAAAAAATTACTATACAAGAAACGAACGACCCGCATTGCGGGATTACGACTAACAACTAGTGGTTTTTAATCATTCAAGCTGATAAAATCATCATTTTGGGTAGACCTCAAAATTTTCTAAAGATCGACTGATGGGCGCATTCTTCCAAGCCGAAAGTAGCGTTGTTATTGGTCGGGAGAACTGTAAAGTTCACTCGTACCCAATCCGAAAAACGTAATTAATACTTGTCGATCGAGCACTACCCGTAAAGTTATCGCCGGTCCGTGTACAATTTTTCGCCTCGATACCAAATCGAATCCAACCGATAATTCGGAGCAATACGCCGGTAGTCGCAAGATATATTTCAAAAATACCCAAATTGCAATCGAATTACCCCAAATCGAAAAAGATTCAAAATCCGACCGAAATATTCAAATATTTTGAATACCATGAGAATACCAAATCGGACCGAGATTCGACCGAGTATAGATCCGTAAAGCCTATCGGTCCGGTCCCTCGGCTCCAATTTTTTTGCCTTATATATATTTAAGTCCAAGCTATCCGGACCGAGTATACACCCAATCCTTTCCGGGTCTAATTTTTTATCCGAGCATCCGACCGACCAGCCGATAACAATAATACTACTCGTAATTAGTCGTCAAGATTTCTCGCAAATGATCCCGCCACAACAAAAAATTCGCCTTTATTTTAACAAATAGATTGCCTTAATAGAATTCACCTCAAGGGGTCAACTCCTCCAACCTAATGTAATGACCATTAGGTTATCTCCATCAAGTCTAATAGATTCGATAATCCTATTATTCATCTTCTCTCCCACCTATCAACTGTCTCTCATGATCAAATCTCCCTGCATCAAGCTGGTTCTATGCCTCCCGCTTCTCCGAGAAATTTGATGAATCTTTTGTGATAATCCGACCAATTAAATGGGATCGACCGAGATTGACCAATAAGATTGGCCATCTCGAAGATGGATAAAGACCGACGAATCAATAGCCGGCCTAGACCACGCTACAATAAAATGCGAAGTCCGAATTAAGAGGGCTGCTTAAATCCTCGGTAAGAGTGAGAACTGTTAGAAACCAACGGCTTGATTCGGCACAATTAAGGTGGTAATTAAGTCGTTAATTACTAAGTCCATAATGAGCCGCTAATCATTAATCGGTAATGAAGTGAGCTACGATGGCTCAATCGTAGTAATCGCCCAAGACACTTATAAAAAGGTAAAACCTCGGCGCAACCGCAAAGCTCACTTTCATACCCGTACTTACTTTCGTAAACTAATCTCTTCACCATTACCGATTTGGCCAGTCGTGAGTGTTTACGGGCCGGGCAACCGTCCTTGTTTTGCAGAATTTCATTTGGAACAAGTACACAAGCTCGATTGAGGATTCGCGATCCGCCCAAGATCAAACCGACCAGATCATCATCAGTAACCACAATGAGACTCAGAATAAGAAAAGTCACCACCCAAACATTTTAAATTGCATCATGGAAACAAATGGGAGCAACGCCAACAACCTACAAGAAACGACGGCCTCAACCCTGGACGATCCCCCATGATCGACACGTAACGATACCTCACCCTATATCCCTCAACCGCCCAACCTACTTGACCTGGGGGACCGTGCCCGAGGTGGGTTATTCTACATCCACCGGAGATGGCCGGATAATCCATGACATAACGGGACCATCATTTCCGCAAATGTTGACAGAAGAAAGAGACTTCTTAACCGGAAAAAGAGTGAGAATCCTACGAGTATCAGTCTGCTCTGGGAGGAGCGCGGAAATCTACACCCCACAATCCCCAAAGCATTGGTAGGGAATGAGCCGGAAATAGATAGCAAAGTCGCCATGAGGCCACGACTAAGAAGCAACGGCCCCGGCTCCTCCCCCCGATGTAGCGTAGCGAATTCTACAACGGCAGCGAAGCTCTCTCTCGCACGAAGCCGGATGTGGGGTTGGCGCGGGGGACCAACACATAGCTAGCGGGTTGGTAATTTCGCCCGATATAAGGGGCGCCATCATGCCGGCAGGGTTGAACTCCCCATGTCACTAAGTTCACTAGAAGACTTGATTCCCGGGAGTGGTATTATCAGGAGCTACGCATGCTATCATTGGCAAATGCATGGATACATAACAGAATGTAAATAAGCCTCTACCCTATGAAAATATCCGGCATCAAAGTGGCACAAAAAGAACGATCAAGGGGCCGATGAGAATCCTTTCACGCTTGAGGAGTCACCCTTCACGTATCCCAAGTACTATCAGAGTGGCAGTTAGCAAAACAGTCTCAACCGCGTAAGCTTCCGCGATCTACCCAAAGTTAAATCGCCCATCATTCCTAGAAATGAAGATGAAATCATAGACGATCGCAAGGGTTCAATTTCTACCACTAACTTAGCCGGACAAGGTGGTTTCAACGCCAGTTAAAAGGCTTCAGGCCAACAAAGATCAAGCCATTACGGAACGAATGGCCCAAAGCTTACGACCTCCTCGGGTCGATGCAGGATACAACCCCAAAGAAGACATTACCGTGACGCTTCCCATCGGTTATCGGTGACAAAGCATGGTCTAAAACAAACAAAAAGATGCTACAACGAAAGTGGATATACTATTTAAGTTCTACAACCTGGATTCCTCGGTATACACCTAAACCTCCTTGCACTTCCTAATCAAAGCAGGTAAACAAATCGCTATATATCGGTGTAGGAAACCCCCGGCTGAGAGTCAAAAGGAAGGAAAGTAAAAATCGCCTTTCAAAGGTCAAATAATTCCAACAACGCATAAAGAAAACTCAAATAATGCCCCATCTTCCGCAGTCGGAATTAAAGACCACACACAATAACCAAATAGGAAATCCATCCCCGCGTGCGAGGAAGACAAAAAGAGCAATACAAGAAAAGGAAACTAGGTGATTAAGATCCTGTATTTAACCCTCAAGAAAGTGTTGTTCTCCTTCTAAGTAAGCATCATCACAGAGAAAACCCCCTATTAATACTCATCGAAAGTGCCTCACAAATTCCTAAGCCTCAAAAAGTTGGTAGTTCATGCACGAGGTCATCCCAGAACGAAAAGATCCTCGAGGAGATTATAGAAAATAAGCATCCAACGCCACATGACGAAGCAGACGCATGTGGAACACGACGGGAAATAGAACCCAAGTACGGTGAAGTTGATAAAATGTTGTGACAAAATCTTAAAATCGGGTATACCGCCACATCTACGAGCAAACTTACGGAACCATTGGCCACCCACCAAAAGTGATAGACCTCAAAGGTATTTGTCTAAATCACCCACCTTCAAGGCGCTAAACAACATCAGATTCAACACACTCAAGCTAAGGAAGTTAATGAAGTTTACCCATAAATCGTCGCCTCAATTATTAAGGAGAAAGCATTATACTCCTAGATAATGAAAGTATAAACTATCTAACATTGCTTGAACATGAGAGAACAACCTCATCCATCATGGAGTACGAGGTTAAACCAAGAACTTCTCCGAATATATAACTCTGCCTAACCTCACGGCAATGACGTTAAAACTACCTGGGTAGAACTCCCAAGTAATGCATTATTATAAACTCTAATTCCCCTCCTCGATATGAGGCTAAATATCAAACCCCCCGAACTACGCTTGACTTGATCCTTCGGCACGAGGGAAACTCTGAATCCCCAAGATAGCCACCATAAACAAATTCCAGTTTCTCTCTCCATGCCTCCTCAGCGGTGAGCATGTAACACCTACCTACCGAAACATACACTACTAATAACTTTCCCCCGTCACCGGAACTACTACAAAATCAAGATACTCTAGATATGTACATAACACAACAGAGGAGGTGAAATTGAATGGGTCTCAAGCCTTTGGCCAACAGGCTCAAAGAGATACACTCTATTGCCTCCTTACGCGTCATCTCCAAGTGGACTGTCCATTAGCCAAAAGAAGTGTTAAAAAAAATAGACTCATGCATGAGCAACAACACATAAAGAGAAAGCAAAAGTTCCTTCTATCTAATATTCTTTTCAAGACTTGTATGACTCAAGGTCCCAATAATGTTGTGAGGATATTTGAAACATTTATGAGTATATCGCACAACTTAATGAACCTGCTGTCTGAGAATAAATATCTCTTAAAAACCAGGATCCTTCAATTTGACCCTAAATATTCAACACATGAATATTCATATAAACAAAGTCATCCTAACTAATAACTCTTCGAATCCTGGCCCTAATAAGCACTCTAAAGTCATACAGCCGCCATCCCCGACTAATAAGCCATCGAGGCTATAAAAAATAGATGGCCATCCCACCAATGTGCTCTAAAGCAGTCAGAACACATCAAATCATGTCTAACAAGCCTCTAAAGCCGGACATGATCATCCTGACTAATGTTTCTAAGTGCTGGGCCAGTGAATATATCCTATCTCGCATCACATGCCTCCCCGGCCGCCATGACATATCCATAGTACCCACAAAGCCAGAGGGACCTAGCCTGCCAACATATAGTACCCTGTGTCGAGCCTCATGAGTTTCTACCATCTCAGCATTTAAGTTTTACTAAAGCCCTCGAAAGTAAAAACGTCCAATCCTAATACAACCGACATCTACACCTTTATGTTATAGAGCAAGGCCTACCAATTTAGTACCAGCACCGCAAAGCCTTGCATCAAATAACTTTCAAGATTGCGCCGCTTAACGCCTCATGAACGCAACCTCAAGACAGATTGGCGCCGCTAAGGCTCCTAGACACAACTCCGACAAGATTCGAGAACCCTTGGATCCGGGGATTAAGATCAAGTTGAAGACATGGTTTCCTCGAGAAAAGGAAATGACATGGCAAAATAAAGTCAAGACGGTCTCACGGATCCTCCTAGCGCCAGCTTCAATGTAATCACCAAAGTTAACCGCAACAAACTTCCTGATTCAGAGTTCCTTATGGAAGTACACCTCAAGAATGGGATACTACCGTATGGTGTTGAAGATATCTTCATGACCAATCTTAGTTTACATCGCTATCCCATATGAACAAGCATGACCTCAAAGGATCTAAAACTCCGATAGCCGGGAAGTCATGATCTGTAACTGTACTGCTCGATTGGGTGGATTTTATACACTACCAAGTAGAAACATCCAAAATCCACACATGAACAAAGCACGCAGTTCGCGGCAGGGGTAGCAAGTGCAGAGAGAGTGCGTACACCCTACCTACACAAGTTATCCATATCCACATACTCCAAACAAACAACCCTGTGGTTACTCTACTAAACCCCGAGTGGAGTCAATCTCAAGATGGGACTATGATGCTCGATCAGAATTGTAATTCGTCCGACTCAAGAGTACGAAAAAAGCCCTTGATCCAGACCAAGTAAATACCGGATCATGTTAGCAGTAAAATCTGAGTCACTGGAAAGAGTCAGCCTAAGTGTCGTTGAAGAGCATAACGAGTATACGAAAGTTGAAGTTCGAAATAAGTCCCTCCGCCACTGCACGTTCTTTATATCTCGGAAAAAAACATACTACGAAGCATGAACATCCCGCTCTGTCCACCATAGTTCAGGACGCTAACCCCGGAGTACGCGATCCCAGGACCTACATCTCTCGCATCGGGACAATACGATCGCTAACTAAAGATTTAGAACTGGGAGTTCACTCCGCTACTTTGTGATAATACCAACCCAACTCATGTGTGAGGTATATAGTCCATGAACAAGTGAAGCCGCCAATGAATGCCGAGATCTTACCCGGCTACCCATACCCATGTTCTAAAGCGAAATACTCTAACAAGCAAAATACGGCGATAAATCAACAAGTGAAATTAAGGGACCGTGGTATTGAAATTCCTAAAGGGTATACTCAGCTATATACTTCTACATGAATAAAAAGCACTGACAAATAATCTTGACCAAAAAGGCCTACAGAAGATATCCCAACGCATTGACGCTATGTGTAGTTAGTTAATATCCCTAAGTCCAACTCATAAGTCATGATCCCTTTAAGATTATGTGAACTTTTGAGAATCTACATTCCATAGTAAGGGACAATATGTTCTAGAACTGCCGGATTTAGGACTAGGAGTTCACCACTGCCCAAGAGCTATAACCAAAGGCTTGTACTTCCATGATGAAGACAAATACGAGTTTTAATCATGAGACCCTACTCATGAAAATTGTATTCATCAAGGAAGGCATTTGGCGTTCACGCGACGTAAGAACCATAGAGAGTGAATCATGTATCCAACTCACACAAGCTATCCATACTTACGATCACAAGCAGGCTAACTAACGCATAAAACATATAGCTCATGAATAAAAGTCGCAATAGAAAGTGAGCACCGAGACTTACCCCAAAAGCTAACTCATATCCATTCAAAAAAAGGGGAAGACTGGATAATAGACTATCATGTATACAAAGTACCATTACAATAGTGGACTTCTGAGCACGTAAAATAAAATCTTAACGAAATCATGACAGGTATTATAATATACCCACTATGTCTCAAGACAACACTTCATCAATTGGAGGCATCCCGAAACTTCCATGCTTCTCAAATTCAAACAATTTATGGCAAAAGCAAACACAAAACGAAAAACAAATTCGCCACTATCCCCAGCGGATTTTCGCACGCAGCTAACACATAAATTGTTAGACCTATAATCGCATGATGTGGAAACCCCAAGACCTACGGATGGACACCAAGATCATTACCTCTCCACCCCTTCCAAATTTTACATGTCTTGTGAGGAACTAATAGTATAACGCAAGCTTAAAGGTTCCACATGAATTCTCGGCAAGATCTCGAGTTGACATATTCTTTTGTGATTAACAAAGGTTTTATTCGGCCAAAGATTGAAGAAGAAAGTGAACGATGCAAAGTTCGGGAGTTAGTTCTGCTTACTTTTTTGTAATAAGTTAAGCAAATTGATCAACAAAGTAATTCCGCTTTTTACAATCTAATTGTTAACTACATTATATGAATGAATGCGTAATTCATTCATATAGTCATTTATTATTTCATAGTTGGTTGAAATAATAATTCCAAGGCAAGTCTATAGTTTCGTAGAGGCAACTCAGAAGTTACTGACAACTCTTCAAGTCTAAAACATAAGATACCATTTTCCGTGTCGATTGGATGGTTTGGGACAACTAACATTTGATGACCAAAGATAACATTGATTGATGATCGCTTGGATCAAGAGAGATTGTAAGTCTAATCAATCTTATGGCCGCCGCTTGCATAACCGAGGAGCCCGGATTGACCGCAAAATCATCAAGATATCTATATCTGTGTCCATCATACTGGCTAGAACCGTTAAGTTTAGAAATTCTTAGACCTCGCTGTGATATAACTATTTATGTTATATAAGCTTTGCAAGCTGACTATGTCAAACGCCTACCTTAAAGCGATCATAACATACGTTGTGTAACACAGCCGGAAGATAAAGCAAGACGCCGACATATTATGCGGATTTATCCATCCTCGATATATGTGCCCGCATCTCGTGTCTTCAACGAAGCCTGAGATCGATTAGTTTATTGACGCCTATAGTACCCGAAGCCGCCACCAAGTAAAGAAAGTCGCGGGTGCTCTATGACACACTTATGGTTAGCCTTTGACTGTAGATCGTTGATTAACGACTGTAAAAGAATCGTCCAAACGGCAAGTCGGCGCGGTTTGAAATCGCTGTATATTCATTTCTTTAATTATGCCTATTGACAATTATTGTAACACCATTTATTAGTTTTAGCTAAATGAGATTACCTCAAACCAAGTCTTCAATAATAGTAATCAGATATTAGTAACAGCACTCACGATAATATCAAGTGGTTATCGGGCAGATCGCTAGATCCTATGCATAATTATAATAATAATAATGGTCGGGCTATATTATTATACAACTAATATTATCCTAGCCCAAAAGGTCACACACATGTAGTGACGCTTAGTGTTATTTCATGTATGAAATTAAATCGTGACGCACCGGTAGTCGAATAAAATCAACGAGATACTCAATTCCAGGGTTTTACATCGAGCACGTAGCATACAATCGATCGCATTCCTAATCAATTAACTTGCTAGTTTAATTGACGGGGTTTAACTTAGTAAAGCTCATTAGTGACTTGTTAGTTACTTATTTGTTAGCATTTGTGTAGTTAACGGTTTTAACGAAGCCAGTTATTAAGCACGGTTCGAGCCCATGTAAGGTTGGGTGCGGAGCCGTGGCTATATAAAGGAGTTTTATAAGATGAAAACTTAATCATCTTATTCTACAAAGACTACCTCTTACCCAATTTCTTTTCCTCTTAATAGTCGAAACAAATCGCTTTCATTTGCTTGACTTTGTTCTCCAATTTCTTTCAGGTTCTAGCAAATCCAATCGTGATTCGGACACTCCTCGCAAGGACCAATTGAGGCATCTACCATTTGTGCTAATTGCTAAGGAGATCAAAGGAGGCTTCAGAAGAGAAAAGTTGGTGATTTCGTCACAAATAAGCCGCTTATTTTCATATATATATATATATATATATATATATATATAATGATAATGCAGTATATATATATATATATATTGTAATTCGATTATATACATTTTTGGAAATCATCCCGCATGCTATATTTGTTTTATGTTTATGAACAAGTTGCATAGTTTTTCCAACAGCTTCGGCCTCCCTCATCCCTACGATTGAAGTCTTCTCAAACACCCATCTCTTCAAATTTAAACACGCGTGGGGCCTGCCTGCTTACCAAGATTACTGATAAACCAGCGACTCCCTCCACTATAATCCGAGAATCCTTACCCGTTGCCTTTTTCGAGGAGGACCTTATAAATTTTATGCAACATTTCTCTATCCCTTCGTTTGTCGAGATGTGCCTTCCTTTAGAAGGGGAACAAGTCTTCGAACATCTAATTGACCATTTTTAGCGAGTATGCCACTCTCTGCATGAATCGCTATGTATACATAGTCCTTTATCTTACGGGGCCTTTTTCCTTTCCCCACCTTTGTATATGATCTTGATAGCGGTTAACCATGCCCTGTGGAAAATCCGCCTCTATCGGGTGGTTAACATCGTTATTTTCATAGTAGTCAGAAGATGGCCGAATGTACCCGACGCTTTCCCCTTTCTTAAACATGCACACAACCTCCCATTCTAGGCCGCTTACCTCCTTTCTTGGTGTACTGCATCGTAATATTTTTCCCAACCCTAAGCCCGACAGTTACCAGTGGAATATGGCACTCAAAACGGGCGCTTATAAGAGGGGTAAGAGCTGGACAAGTAGCCTCCCAAGAGCGGACTCCTCATGGAAGCATTGTACCCTAAGTTCAAGAAAACCGCCTCGGCCAAAGCCCAACACATGCTGAAGCTGCTCTTTTGAAGAACCGCCTCCAATTATAAAAAAGATTTTGGCGGCAGGGCGTTAGTCCACTGTACCTGCGTGATGTGCTGAGTTTGACTAAAAACCATGGCGCTCCTATTAATTTGGGGGTATAACTCATATTTCCGTTTATTATAGAGTTCCCTTTTTTCAAACCTAACTATTGCTCTTTACATATGAATTAACTCGTTATATTTTCGCCATATGTGTTATCCTTCTTCCCCGACTCCGATTTTTATTCTTTCACAAATGAATTACTAACAGCAGCTGCCAAGAGTGTGGAGCCCAATCAGGTTCCTTTCTCCACAATGTCTCGGTAAGCGGGTAACACTCATTCCGGGCGATCCAAAGTTTTCTAAGAACTCCCATGAGCTCATGTTTCTCGCGATTGATGTCATCCCCCTTAAAGAACAGCCCAAACTCTACTTAAATCAAGTGAAAGTGGTCTGCCCCTCCTCGGCGAATTTCACTATTCTCAAAAAAGGAAGTCAATACGTAACAAGCTACTGTAACGTCCAAGTCCTAGACTCGACCAGGTCTCCTTCCTTCAACCTTACGACACGTCCGAATGTCACGCGAATTTTGTCATGATCACGGCCCGAATGTCGTAAGTAGCGGGGCCAAAACTGCCAATTCGTGTTGGTCACATGCCTTGTTTGTCCGGAAACTCTCGAGAGGGCATCCACGCACCGTCGCAAAGTTCGGCCATCAAGGCCCGGAGTTTGTTCTAGGGACTCTACATCTCACATGTCAAGCGCCCTCATAGCAACTTTGTCGCCTTGTTACCTCCGCCTCATTTCCCCTCAAAGAATTGTGGAGCGCGTGTGCCCTTCCTATCCTCCCTGACGGACGGTACTCCATGGGATTCTCTCCCCGCTGGATGAGCTCGCTCGAAACCGGCCGCATCACGTTAGTAACGATAGTCCCCGTCATCCCTCGGATTATCCCGGCTATCTCTGGTGGAAGTGAATTTCCCACCTCAGGCACGGTTCCCTCAGACCGTAGGTTGACCGGGTTCTAGGATGTCACTGGGACATCATTCAAGGCTAATCATGGAGATCATTCAAGCCAGTCCCATCGGTCCTCTCGGGCGGGGTCATATTACTCCCATTTCTTTCCATGATAATAGCCGAGATGAGCCAAGCGCGACATTCTTAATAAAGTCTCCCCATCATGTCGCCAATGATAACTGCATAGTTTTGGTGTCGCCGGATCACAAATCCTTTCAAGTCAAGCTGATACGCCTCGTCCAAATGAGTTCCTAAAAACAAAGCCTACCAACGGATCGGAAAGAGTCACTAACGACAATGAGTTTAGTTTCCCGAAAAGAGAGTATTCGGGTATCAAACCGAATTGACTTTGATTTTGGCTTCAAGGTTTACCTTTATAGTTTATTCGACGGTTACTTTGGTCGAGTTTCGATGGCCCCTTCATTACCATTAATGATTTCATGTTCTTTATGATCGAGTATCATGCCGTAATTACCACATTGCCAGCCGAATCAAGCCGCGTTTCTAACGGTTCTCTTTCTCCTTACCGAAGCTCGACACCTTAACCTATCGAGTTTCGCTTTCGCTCTGGCCCACTTGCGTCCATGTCCATTTGTTCGTCTTCGCTCCCGATCCATTCAAGTGGACCAATCTCGATTAACCCATTTACACTTGCGGATTATCATGTAATTTCAACAGAAGAAGCACGAAGTATGTGAGTTTCTTTTTATAGTGGTTCGTGGATGTTACAAACCTCATGCTGGGAGAATTATCCAAAAGTGAAATTGTTTTTACGGAATTATTTAGATTAAGCGGAACTAATCGACGCCAATCGAATTCATCATGTAGAAAAACATCTACAAAATATGGTAATAAGAATGTCTATTAAATATGATAAGTATCGGGAGTGAAATCGCACTTCATTGTTGTCATTTGGTTCATTATCGATCCTGTATATAAGAAGAAAATTATTATTATCATTATAATTCGATATGTACCTATCGACATGAGGCACGGGTAGAAAAAATTGGGTAAGAGATCAAGAGTCGTGACAACCAATATGCCGGAATTTATACGACGATAAAAGCGAGCGGGCCGTGAACTATACGGAGCATATTCAAGAAACTTCATCTTCTACCGCTGCAATAGAAAATATGATTTAATCTATGTCAAAACAATGTCATATCGGAAGTGGAAAACTCGATGAATTATATTTTGAGGAACCGGTTCATCCTAATGTTCTCGACTATCATGCCATGTGATTGGTGTAAGTGTGAATCTAAGAAAAGTATAAGGTATTTAAAACGGCAATGTATATATTATCAATTCCTATAATAACGGCTCGCATCCGAATCAAATATTTGAAAGCAAGTGTGTGGTCATTGAGCAGTAGCTATTTTCAATGGTATAAACACAATTGAAGTATCGCTTTGTGGCGCGACGGATTAAAGAAACCTATGATATTAAGCCGCAAAAGATGTAAGTTTAATACTTATATTTCATTACATTATTCACCTGTGAATACTATTTCAGCTTGTATGGAATTAGTGCATTACTATTTGTAGAGCTCGAACTTTCATGTTCTTTTCGCATTATCGCTTCTCTCAGATACTATTTGTATGCATTAAATGTTTGTGTGTTTCTTTTGAAGCCTCACGAGTTGCTTAGCATTTTTAAATTGATAGTTTGAATAATAATAATTGATTAACTAATGTATATATTTTTATTGATATGATTTTAGGAAAATAATGATCCTATTGAGTTGGAATATGAAAAGGAATATGAAATGAAAGATAAGGAAGTAACAGGTAGTTGATCATATTTATCCAACGTTTTACTACAACTATTATTTTTTGTATCTAAATATTTTTGCCTCCTGGCTCACAAATAGTCAGAGCCAAGACTAAGAAACAGGAAAGACTAATGGAGAGCCTAAGAAAATTGTTGAACTTGTCCTAAAGCCAAATCAGAAAACAAAGAATGGGCAACCATCAAGCAAAGTGACCAAATCAAAACCACCACTAAAGAAAGTCCGGGAGAAAAGAATGCTAATACGATACGCTTAATCTTTTGAAGCTATTTTTACATGTCAAAATGAAGTTTATCATCTTTTGTCTATAAGCCAATTGTTAAAGTTTGACATGTAAAACCCCGTTTGTAGAACTTTAATCGAACCTTCGTCAACTACTAAAAACGAATCGAAACTTTTAATTTCATTTGACCATCGAACCGACCGAGTTTTTATTTTGGGTTCGCTTCTCTAACCGGCCGAAGCCGACTCATTTAATCGAACTTAAATTGAGGCCGAGCCGAACCCCTGCTCAAGTTCGGTAGCTCGGCATCGGCCACGGGCTTAGCTAAAACGAACATAATTCCCTCATGCTAGACGAGGGAGCCTGATCTCTATAGCCGCGTGGCCTCGCAGACATCACCTCCGGAGGAATACCGAAACGGGCTCTGAAGCCAGGCCGTGTCGCCATCGAAAAGCCTTCGCACCCATAGTCATCGATAACAACCCTAACTTCTTCAATGGGCGGGCTGCAGGCACCTCTACAATGGGCGCCGGAGAGGCGCGCGTCCTAAGATCTCAGGCACCATACGAATAGGCCCAGACCGGTCACCCTCACTAGTGGCCTCGTGAATCACTATCAGAATCCCCAGGCCGCTGGCACCACTATTGTGGTTATCCTGACATTTTAAGGACGTAAGAAGGTTTATGTAAAGTATTTATCACCAAAGACTTTTATACCAAGAAATAAGAGGAGAGGTAGCGGCTTTCAAATTGGGAGAAATTCTGGGAGTAGGATCATGAGGAGTCTCAACGGCTTGCAGCGGGAGCCATTAGGCGGGAAACCGTAAGGCTCGCTTTCGTACGCGCCGAAGCGAAAAGACCCACCAATATTCCAAGATCCGACCCATGGAAAATGGGCAGGTCTGGGGCAAATGTAATACCACAAGTAACGGGTCGTCCAAGAGTCGATCCAAAAGAGAACCGGGCCCACCCGGCGTATTTCGTACTTGAAGCGCATATCACCGATTAAATGGACCCGCCACGGCGGACGTGACTGTAGCGGTTCTTCGAAGATCGTGGTTTGTACCCATCCAAATGGGTTCATGAAGAAAGGATCCGTTAGCCGATAACGCAAGATGAGCCCACTCAAGACGACAACGATGAAATAAGATCAAGATCATAATTATCCAACACCTTAACGAAATGAACCGCTAATTACTTTATAGCAATTCGGGGCAATCGCTAACTCAATAACGAACGGTCCAAACACCTATAAAAGATAAAACCGTGAGACAAATCAAGCAAGTTCATTTTAGTACCCAAAATCTCTTTATAGAAACCAAACTCTTCGATCTCTAATCGGGTTTACCGCCGAGTGTTTTTAGCCGACAACCGCCTTTGTTTTGCAAGCTTTTCCATTCGACCAACGCGTATCAAAGCACAACTCGAAAGACTCACATCCCGTCCATTACCGAAACCGCAAATGTGTCATCATTCATGGACTCGAAAACCCTTTGATTCGTAACTTACTCATATAAAAAAATTCAATGATTTGGAAAAGTAGCGGCACCGCGCATTATCAATATTTTGAAGGATCATTTTATTCCCGACATAACCAAGCACCATCCTCCAGCTGGAATACCCATTCGTTGAAGAATCTTGCCCTCGCCGCTATTGTTAGAAAATCATCATCATTAGACCTACAGTCGAAATCACGAGCTCGTGATCCGATCGACAAGATAAGACAGCAGACACCTGGCTAAAACATATTAATCATAATCTCCATCGATAACTCAAAAAATTCCAACATATCACAAGAATACATAAAAAATATCTTGGAGATAACTCTAGAAACCGCTAATCCCGAAAAATACATCCTCGCCTTTTATGTTCTATAGATCAGAGTGTAACTATCAGAAGTAAATATATTATAATGTACTGTGAATATTCTACCAAAAAGTTTTCTTTTAGGTAGTAAAATCTTATGCTATGAATACATAAGGTGTAAAAGATCATAGTACACGTTGGCTGAGCTATCAAGTGCACAACCCCTAAAGAAGCCTGCATCAAGGCCTATGAAACGAAGGAATCCTCCTCGTTGACTTCCTACCATAAACAACCTTTAAAAATACAAAAATGCATTGACACCAAATTCTCTCGAGTCACCACAAATACGCAACAACATCATCAAAAAACCAAAATATCCACACCCTTGTCTCCTTACCTTTAATTAACTCCGAAAGACGTAAAACAACGGAATCTTAACTTATTTCAAAGATCACGCTGACAATTTCGATCACTAGAAATGATCTAATCTTTCAACAAAAAAAATGTAAACCCTTTCAAACTCCCCGGGAATCTTCTTATAATACTAGATCCTCACAACCAACAACAACATCCAAAATCCATAATAAACTTTACACACTGTCTTTCACTTAAAAACCACTATGAACAAATCATCCAATCAAGTAAGCATTGCCTCAAGAGAGATGCCAAGATATGTATTGGTATTTCAATGACTGCATCCTATCCTCGTCAATTCAACATGTACCATACGTGAATTAGGAAAAGAATCGGGCGGCACCAAATATACTACTAAACAAGATTGGTGCTAGAATTAGAAAAGTAATCAAGGGCACCAAATATACTAAACAAGATTGCAATGAGCACTCAAGAAATTTTGAAAAGACAATCAACTTGGACCCTTTTTGGAGAAAACGTTTTATTACCCTCAATCCTTCTCAAACACTATAGATTCACTTTATTTATTTTGTTACTATGCTTTCATATCACAAGTATGGGCTTGTATTAATTTTAGCAAGAAATTAGCGATGTGTGTTATTTTGGTTCTCCAACGCACGTTGATTGTTTTGTAAACTTCGTTTGGATGTAACAAATAGTATTTTAATTCTCCAAATTTTTTAGTTTATGATTGTAGCATCGCACGGTATTCTAACTAACGCCAAACATTTAATGCACAAACAATTTTAATTAACTATTGCATTATCTATATAAAACAAATTGATGACTCCGGGTCCGGTTGCAGCGGGCCAGACACAAGGCTTCCTAAGTCAGTTTCATACACTCTCAGTCTAAAACGGAAGCGGCCAGAAATGTTAGCTGTTTCAACAAAGAAATGTTTCCGCCAAAAACACTACCGACATCAAGTCAGTAAAGGATCGAGAGTTTGCTTCTAAAGAGTTTTGGGTATCGTGTTTAACTTCCTCGATTTTTCATCAAGGTTTACCTTTATAGTCCACTGACCAAGTACAAGGCCTAAATTTCGACGGCTCCATTATTTCTAACGATAATGGCTTCAGAGCTCATTAAGGAGTCGAGTAATTATTGTTTTATTGCCCTCATAATTTCCCCCATAATTGAGCTCGTCATGTTGCTACTCCATCAATGCCTTCTCTTCCTCCAACCTAGATGGACAAATTAGTCTCTTACACAAGGCTTCACCCCCTCGACTCCATACGCCGGCTGCGTCCATTTATTCAGTTGGTTTGCTATACCTAGTTCATTTATTTGAGGCCCAATCATCATGGACCAATCCTAGACCTCCCCATTTATTTGGCTGGATTACTATTTTCCCTGCATCTCGCCCCATTTTCCTTAGGTCGGCTCCCTAGAATATCGCGGGTCTTTTCTCTGCATACTACAACAGAGCCTAGCCCTTCATGCATCTATCGTGACGCTTTTGTCTCCCCAAAGCCGTTTATGCCGCTTCATATTCTCGCTATCATTGCCCGCCGGGATTAAGGTTCCCATCCTCTCCTCACAACGAAGCATTTGAAAAAGGCACCTCCCTTCTATAAATCGGGAGAGATCATGTACTTGACCGCCTTTCATCCGTGAATCTTTCACAACTTATCTTCACACTTTCGCATAAAAACACGACATTTCTTCATGGAATGCACCAAACGAACTTCTAGGCCGAGGCCTTCCTCTCCCCTCAGCACGAAGTTCCGCTTGGGGTATAAAGCATCACCTCTTCCTTCTTCTCATTCACCTCAGAGACCCATCGTGGGCTCTTACGAACCTGTGTCATCCCTGCAGTAAGGCTTCCCACATACTTTGGGTCCATCCCCTCGACTGGGGGCGTACGTAGGCAACGGAGTTATCCCCCCTTGCCCTCAAGCCTCACACGAGATTTCTCGGTTTTGGTCAGCAGTGTATTTGCCAAATTCCCTCGTATCCGGTGTCTTCACTCGCACCCTCAGACAATCCTTTTTTCTTTCCTTCCCTGCCATTTCCGTCTCCATGGCCCTATCTCGTTGGTAACCTCGCCCTCCACCAACAAAAACCACGAACAGTGAAGAGTTGTCCTAGATCGCCTCAAGGGTGGAGTATCAGAGCAGAAAGCCAAGGGTTACTTCTCCTGCATAACCACCACCAGCAACTTCTCCGAGCTTGCTCTACCGGCCCGAGACCCGAAAAAGACCCAGAAAAAAGAGACGATGCCTACTGTGCCGCCTGCATTTCATACGGCAAGCAGTGGTGGCCTTCGCCGAGTTTCCACGCCAGACAATCCTATTATTGTCACCGGATCGCCATTGTCCTATTGAACTTCACCCAAACTCACAGACCGGATTCCACCACTCCCCCAGCCTGGGGAGCAGTAACGGCTTTCTCGCCGGTGGCTGACATCACCATCCCTCGCTCCCATTATCGAGATCCTTCCCCGCCCCATGCTCGGGGTTTTTGTAATATTTTGTACTTCCCCCCTGGCCAGTTTATTTAATAGAAATTCTACGCCTCCTCAGAGCGATTTTCATTTCGTGTACATTCTAGCTCGAGGGTTGCCTTAGCTCCTATTTCATGTTTGGTATTTAGTCCTCCACTATGTCCTTTGGCTCTCCCCCCACCATCCGTCCCATCTTAAATAGTTTCAGATCCATTCTTGAGCCCCAAATATTCCCCCATGTTCACATACGGGAGAACACCTCCCAAGAAGGGGATGGATTATATGAGGCATCTCATTTTACCTAGAAACCTCTCCCTTGTCCAAACGAAGGATTGCCCTTCCATCAATCGGACGGCGATAGTACTAAACATTTTAGATAGTTTACTCCAACTTGCTTTTAGATCCGCCCACGGTGCTCGTACATAGTTTGATACCTACTCCAAATAGAACTTGCGAATGCGCAAGATAATTTTAAGATAATTAAGTCTTTTATTTCAAGGAGATAAATAATAAAACGGGCTTACATAGTAGCTTCTCACGCGTATTTACCCAGACTTTTGTGGTTTCCAAATATATGCTGATCGGGCCCCACAATCCTCCTGACAATGTATGGGCCTCCTAAGGGGACTCCACTCTTCTGTGTTTCCTATGAGTCGATGCTTTGCTGAACCGTATCTCCCATCAGAACCGGCCCGGTCTCGGACCTCTGTTGTGAGCCGCTACCTTTCCCTTTGTACTTGGCCAACTTATCGTCCGCGACAAACCTTTTTCCTTCCAACATTTCCAGTTGAGCCGCAGCCTCTTGGTCATGGGCTACAATACGTAACTGAACGAAGCATACTGAG
>JADFUC010000782.1:0-25173 GCA_019722365.1 Lithospermum erythrorhizon | reverse complement strand
TCATTGTGCTTCGTTCAGTTACGTATTGCTGGAACAAGGTGGTTGTTTCAAGCAGAATATGGTTCAGGGCCTTTGCCTTTATCATCACAATATATTACAACATACTGATCATAAAGATCACTAAAACTCCTAAATGCAGTTTCCAATCTAGCCTCATAATCTATGGGATACATTGATTCATAAGCAAACTTGATCATAACCTTCTTATACCTAGGATCCAGAATTAAGCCAAAAGAAAGCAACAAATCACATTCTTCTCGATATTTGTCGTACTTAAGTGACATTCTTAGAGCCATACTACTTGCATATGTTTGGTAGTAACATTATCCAATTGAATATTTATCAATTCCTTAATCTACTTAACTTCAATCAAAACAAATTAACGGTTGGATAATTAGCGCCACTAATCCAAATTTGTCGCGTCGAGGAACACCTCAAAGGAATTCACTGCGCCTCGCTGAACTTGTGCCCATTCATAATCACTAGGAGCCAGGAACCTCAGGTTTCATGATCCTCTCCAAATTTAGTAAAGCATTGTCTATACTTATATCACATTAGACAACGTCACACTTAAGTTGAATTCCATCAGGTGTTATTATCACAACACTAACTTATTGAAGCGACAATTGTAAATTAATCCACATGTTCATTAAATGAATTAATCTGTTTCGGAGCAAACAAGAACCTTTTATACCACAACAGCGTGATCGCTTTCTCAATCTCTTTTTAAACCGTCTCCCCAACGGCAAATTTATTAAATGGAGCGCAACCCAGCAACATGAAAGCGGTTTGCATTTCAAAACCGGGGTTTGAAGTAGAGTTATAATCTTTTCTTAAAATATTCAGTACAAACATCATTAGCAACTTTGCGTTATCAGCTACAATAGCAGAACCTACTTTATCACTAATTTCATAGAATTTGGCATTTCATGTACTTAACAGCTAATCTGACGCATTATGGGGTGGTGGGACATTAACAAAATAAAACCCTTTTTGGAGATTCCGATTCCTATCGACATAGTGACAAGTAGCCAACCATATATCCACATCAGACCCCGGACCGCGGCAATCGGGTTGTTAACCCAACCACAGCAACGCTAACTCAAAGGTCCACTTAATTTTAACCGCTTTTCATTTTCCACTTGACAAATCATTCTTTCTAACCAAATACCTGATTTTTCTATAATGAGAGTGTAGGCTTCGAAACTCATTAAACACCTTATCTTCCGACTATTATGAAAGGATATTCATGTGCAAGGAGGCATAGAAGCGGCCAAAGAGTTTTCCACTTTTGCAAAATCAAATGTAAAATTTATAGCAGAACTATCTCGCCGAAATGTAGGCGACATTGTACAAATTTAGAACCATCGGATTCAGCGCCCCAACGGCCTCTTTGGGGAAAAGAGTTTGTGTCTGGCCGAAATGCGATTCGAATGCCTAATCAAATGTGTACCATAGCAGTCGGGGCAGAAGTCTACGCGGGTAATTACATTTATTTTCTTTTCCGCGAGCATCAGCGGGTTAAAATGATCCCCGAGCAAGTAGCTGTACCCGGCCCAGAACTTGTTTATTCTGAGGATTAAGGCTTCTCGTGCCACCAGCGTGGGCATCATTGAATCGAGCGCTCATTTCATTACCTCAGCTGAATCTACACAGCTTCGGCCGTCCCAGATTACGAATTGAAATTCGATCAGTTAGAATCCGTTTCCTCATCGTGCTAAGGGGGTTATCGAGATTCGGGGGTATGCGAATTAACCAAGTGAAAAGACCATGTGGGCACAATGACAAATTAAGCAGTTTAAATAAAATAGTAATTAAAAATTGTTTAATTAAATTACAAATTGAAACCCTAATTACAAATGAAACCTGGTAAACCACAATTAAAATTGAAACCACCCCAATTGAAACCTAATTGAAACCACAATTGAAATTATTTGAGTGAATTACAAATTAAAATCTAATTATTTAGTGAATTACAAGTGAAACCCTAATTACAAAAGCTGTTTAATAAAAATCCTAATTCTATTGTTTTAATTGAAACCACAATTACAAAATTGATTAATTGAATTCTGAAAATTGAAACCACAATTAATAATTTTCCACAGTGAAACCCTAATTCCCAAATCCTAATTACAAAGCGGAAACCCTAATTAATAATTTTCCCAAAATTGAGCCACAATTACAAAATTGAAACCACAATTAATGGTACCACAGCCGAAAACCCTAATTACAAGCAAATATCGAAAGCTTGACATAACCTTCATCAATATTATTAACAAGCTACAAAAATAACATGCAACCTAAAATCAAAGTACTTGTTAGATTTAAAATAATTGACCGAAAAGTCAACTGGTCTAAGCTCAAATGAAGCTTGAGAAAATAGAAAAAAATTATGATCGAACGCGAATGATACTAGTATCTTGCCCAAAATGGCCTGACTAAAAATCAAACATACGAACTAAATCATAATAAAAAAAAGTCGGCCGAAAAGTCAACTGAATCCCCAACTCCAGTCCGAACGAGAAAATAGAAAAGATTAGCAATCGAACCCTGAAATGATAACAAATATACTTAACGAAGCTATTCTGTTGAAAATCAAACGTCTGAGCCAAATTATAATAGTCAACCTAAAAGTCAACCTAGACTCAAAACCAAACAGAAATGGATATGTCGTTGTCGCCCGGGCAGGTAACAGCAAGGCTATATGACATATTTTCAGAAGGTTACAACTGAGGGAAGTAGAAAGTTTGAGGTCTGAGAGAAATTTTGAGAGAGAGCAGAGAGAGATTCAAAACGGCAGAGAGAGAGTGAGTGAATGAGAGTGATTAGGTTAGGTTAGGGGGTTAATGGATGCAAAGAAGGGGGAGGGGCTAGATTAATGGATCCCGAGGGGAGGGAATTTTAGAATAATGGATCGAGGGAGGGCTAAATTAATGGATCGGGGATGGGATGGATAATGGATCGAAGACAACGATGGACCACCAGTCCATTTATATAATGCTGACGAACCGAGGCGAATAATTTCGAACCGTTCGTGATCGAGGCGAATACTGTTTTTAAGGTTTGAAGTACCGGTTTTGATTTCCCGAGCGAACTGGTAGATTATTGTAGAATACTTGAACCCGAATCGAGCTTGCAGTTCATTTCTGAGCCTAATTATTGTCTTCATTAAAATTTTATGGTCTTTGTTTAAATTTAACTACCCTCCCCGTCCATTTCAAAATTTTATTTCTCGTATTATTTTAAAATATTGGACCCGAAAATACTATGTAAGACTCACTTTTTTTGATAGTACTCTTTGGAGTTCACGTGGCTTCTGAGAATGAAAATAAATGCTTTAAACTTAGTCGACCACCATAATAAATAATGCTTGGCCTCAAATTTAGCAAGGGGATTGGCTCCACCCGATGTAACATATTCAATCTATGATCTCAGCAAAATTGTTAGGAGAAGTGATGATCGACGAAAATCATGCTTACGTTTCAATCGTGCTTTCAACTCTTATTTCCATTCGTTGTGCTCGAAATTACAAGAAAAGAGATATTAAGATATATCTTGGCGACTCACAATGATAGGCTGCAGAGATGACAGCAGACTTTTCATTAAAGGATCTTGGAGATACAATAAAAGGATTTTGTCATCGGCTTCGGAAATACTAGTAGTTGGCCTGATGGATAAAGACACCTCATATCTTGTAATACGTTGGAGAAGTAATTTACCGCAACCAACCTCCTCACGAAAGAGCAATTTTCGTGGGTTTACGTCATTAATTTTCATTAGGTTTTACATCGTTGTGATGAGCTTTCTACTATGAAAGTATGGTATAAGACTACCATGGAGCTTCGAAACATTGAAGGATGGATTAATGCATTGCGAAGAAGAAATCGAAACAAGCATCATATTGCGGATGCCAACTAGTATCGGATATTTTATGAACTTAAAAAAGATGTTGTTATTGATGCTTTCGACTCCATTTCACGTAATTTGGCTACATATGTCGAAGGCTATAACCAAATTCTTTCTACATGTGGCCTTGATTTAATTATAAAAAAAAACTTCTAGTTATCACCTTTCAACTTTAATATACGATACTTTTTTTTCATACGAAAATGTTAAACTTGAATTACTATTTCTTCTAAGAAAACTTGTGTTCTAACCCAATGATGTTTGATTACATCCTTGATATTCAAAAATAACCTTTTGTAGTCGATGGCTACATAGCCTAGTAGAATATGACCTGATCTTAAAGGGAGGTCTCGATTTCTACTCTTGTTGGAGACATGTTCTACTTTCTTTGTATGTTACTTTAACCGCCTTTAATTACAAATTTTGTATTGATTATTTGTAATACCGAATGTTGTCTTCTTAATGTAGTACTATGTCATACCGTTCATAGTTAATTTTTTTTAGAATTCTTTATTGAAATTATTAGATTAAAAGGCGTTAAGTCACTTACATTTCAACGTCAGGCAAAGATGACGATTATCGTTGCAGCTTCACTTTTATAACTTTTCAAATGCTCATTATTTATATCCAAATTAGTTTGTTCCATTGCTTTGATTTGGGTATGAAGGAAGGCATGAATCTTTGGTAATTAAAGTTTGTATATCGAACTTTCCTATAATTTCTTTAAAATACATTGTAAATCACTATTTTTAAAGAGTTCATTTTTATGTATGTACTTTGGAGTTGTAACAACTAGAAAGATTTTATTATATATAATGTGTACACTAGTACAATAAAACCCTTTGGTAAAAACTATCTAGGTACAAAGAAAGTTTATCAAACGTTGGAGAAGTAATTTACACAACATGTAATAACCTGTTATTTAAAAAAAAAAAATTTCGGTCGGCGCGGACCCGAATAGTATATAATTTTTTTTTTTTGTTTTTCGATGATAATATGGTCAGAAACTTTTGGAGCCGAATTTCATTTATAATTTAGTAGTGTTTGCTATGGAAGAATTTTTATCTTTGAAATCGGGTTCGTGGAGATTTAAGACGATAAAATGAGAATTAACCGAACCGAATCTGACTCGAAGTTTTTTTTAATATCTATTCATACATATCCTCCACATCATCATCATCATCATCACAACTTCATCTTCTTCCTCATTTTGGCCGAAATTAAGCCCTCCCTCTTAAAAAATTTCATTTTTTCCATTTCTCTCTTCAATTGTTGCTCAAACTCAAATCGGATCGTAGAATATTGTTCTCCTCATCATTCTCTTCGAGTAGAGGTAAGAAATTTCAAGTCTTTGTATATTTTTGGTTTTGAGATAGTTGACTTTGCTGACTTTTTACATAATTGGAATTTTATGATACAAATCTTAGTTGTTGGTGGTTCTCATGGACGATATATGTGATGAATTGATTTAGAGCTCGCTTTTGAGGACGCATGTCGAGTTGACTTTTCTAGGTTTCAAGCTGACTTTGAGGTGATATTTACAAGACTTTAAAATGTGTAGGGAGTTTAATTGGGACCTTTATTATAGTTATTGTGATGTTAAATCGGTGATTTAAAATTCATTAAAGCGTGCTAGGGTCAAAAGTAATATTTTCAAGTCAGATATAATTGATATTTTGGAGTATAGATTGTTAATTAGGGACCCGCTGACACTCAGAATGACATATAAGTTAATTCGTAATGATAAAATGATAAGATGGGAATTTTAGCGGGCGATCGATTTGGTTGTGTCCGACGAAGTTTATAATTCGATAGTTTGCCTGGGCCATGTTAGGATCATGAAATCGCCTGGATGAGTTGGTAATGTTTATTCTAGAACGTAATTCTGGTATTATTAGTTCCTCGAGTACACTTCTCTGGTAGCCTCTAGGCCTGACCGCTGGAAGGCACGCCCGTGATCGCCTTCGTGAGGACTTTCGTGATAGCTAGTGTAGGCGAGTACTTATCTCACGGTATTACCTATGTACTTTTTAAATGGTGTACTGTCTCTTGTATTATAATTATGTGTAAGGGTGCATGTGTCTTGTAATATAATTATGTGTGAATGGTGTATATGTCCTTGTGATATGATTACGGGGAACGGTATACATGTAATGGTTGTACATTATGTGTGAGCCTAATATGATTATGTGACTCTATTCCGCAAAGACAAGGCCGGGTTTTGCAAAGCGATGGCCCGAACTCCCAACTTATATTTCTCAGATATGTGGCCTTGACGGCACTTGCAGGCTTTATGTGGCTTTGTCAAGCACTTGTGGTATTGTGTGGCCTTGACTCAAGACTTGTGGTGGTTTATGTGGGCCTCTGTCGGCACCGGTGGTTTATGTGGCCTCATTGCACTTGTGGTATTTATGTGGCTTTGTTTCTGCACTTGTGGTATTTATGTGGCCTTCATGTTGTGATTGATTTACGATTGTGTGATGTATTACTGCTATTGGTTGGAAGTAAAGTAGTTGGTTATCGGGAGGTGTTCGATGGAGTTATGTATGATTTCAGGTGACTCGAGTATTAGGATACGACCCTATAGTCGGGACTACTAGGATTAGGTGACCTCCTTCCCTTGCGTGATATGTGACGCTTATTGGCCCTATACTACGGTATAGCGCCATGGTATACCCTCTTTGATCGCTTTGGTTGCGGTGCATTGTCGAGGTGGCCCTATACTACGGTATAGCCACAGATGATTCTCTTTGATCACACAGGCATTGTCGAGGTGGCCCATACTACGTATAGCTGCGGCGGTTTGGCCCTATACTACGGTATAGCGCAAGGTATGATTCTCCTTTTGATCGCTTTGTCGTGGCGATTGTTTGTGTGGCCCATACTACTAGAGATAACAGGCGGTATGACTTCTTCTTTGATCGCTTGTCGCTAAGATTGTCGGTGGCCCTATACTACGGTATACGCAAGGTATGATTCTCTTTGATCGCTTTGTCGTGCATTGCTCCAGTTGGCCCTATACTACGGTATAGCGCCAAGCGGTATGATTCTCTTTTGATCGCTTTGGCTGCATTGTCGAGGTGGCCCCTATACTACGGTATACGCGGTATGATTCTCTTTGATCGCTTTGTCAAGGCATTGTCGAGGTGGCCCTATACTACGGTATAGTTGCATGGGGTTTGGCCCTATACTACGGTATAGCTGCAGGCGGTTTGGCCCTATACCACTACGTATACGCGGCGGCTTGACTCTCTTTGATTACTTTGCCGCTGCATTGCTGGATGTGGGCCCTATACTACTTCAAGAGGCCAAGGCAGCCTTATACTTGTGTATAAGTGCGCGTGCCATAGTACTTTGTGTATAAGCGGTGTGCCTTATACTTTGTGTATAAGTGCGGTTTTGGCCTTATACCGCGGTATAAGCTGCGAGGTGATTGTTGATTTGTCCATTCCTCAGTAGACGGATCGAGTATACGCGCATTGTAGGATGGTATAACAAAGGGATATGAGAGATAGGAGGCTCGATGACTAGAGTTTTAGTCGTTGTTGAGGCCCCCTGATTTCATTTGGGTGATTGTGTGCTGGTCGGAACCCCCTATATATATTCATGTGTTATGTCCGAGACTTCACGTGGAACATGTTGTATGACTTTATCCGATAATCCTCAGATACGCGTATTTTATTCATATTTGACTAATGCATGACTATTCCTAATCTTGTTGTCGGTGGCTAAAGCAACAAGTGTTTTGATGGTTATATCATTTTTAAGCCGCCACTTTGTCGGCAACTATTTTTCTCTTCAGATACGGTATTTATTTTTAGTTGTAGCCTTACCGCATTAATCGCCTTTTGTTAGATATGTTCTATATATCTTTAAGTGGCTAATGGATGCAGATACCTTTGGAATGAGAACATTAGGAGCGTAAAATTATAAACCGAAGTTTATGCTAATCGGCCGATGATGTTGATGGTTATTTTATATATATATGGTGGAAAAATGGATTCAAACGTGCTAGAATATAAGTATCGATCTAACTACCCACCGATACCACGGAGGTAAATAAGTTCAGATACCAATGGAAATCTGGGAAGGATAAATCAGATTAGGTTATCTCGATTCAAGATATATTACTCAACATATTAAGAAATGCATATATTTGGAAGGTCTTCTCGAGGAACATTATTGTCATGGGTGAGGAGTATGATTAGAAATGGGAGTAGTACTTTTTAAGTGAACTAAAGATAAGTGATTGAGTTGTATATGCATGAGTTATGAGAGGTTAAGATATATGTTTAAGTTATTGTGTATTTGAGGTGTATATTATATTGGGAATTAGCTATACTTAAAGATAATGGGATAGAGAACACTTCTCAGAATTACAGACTTGTTAAGTTATTGACGTGGTGTGGGTTATCGGTGTTAGTTAGAAAGCTTAATAAGAAGTTTTATTTTGTATAGTAACCTATAAAAATAATACCTTGGGTATATAGTCTCAAATAGGTGAGAAATCTAAACTATTCTTATTCAGGCGAATGTAGTTTAACTTCGTGCTATTTAATTTCACTCAGCTTTTTAGTTGACTCCCTATTTCTTTAGTGGGCGGGCGGCTTTCATGCCTAGGTTGTATGGATATCTGATATGCATTGGCCGAGTAGCCGCAGCATCTGCCAAGATGGCGATGGTGGTTGGGGCACCTCAACAGTCATACTTTTATCTTCTTGAAGTTTTGTTGTATGTAACCATTATTGTTGTCTCGAGTTGTATAATAAATTGTTTGATGTGTATTTATATTATGATTTTCAGTTGTGTACTATTGGTTAGTTCACCCGATGGACGAGTTGTATTATTTTATTTATGATGTAAAAGGAGTCATTTTTATTGTTATCCATCAAGCAGACTCGATATGTTGGTGACGGTCCCACTGCGTGCCCAATTCAAGTGTCGTTACACAACACTTCTCACCAAAGAACTTAATTTTCATTAGGTTTACATAATTAATTTTCATTAGGTTTACATCATTACTGATGGACTTCTCTCACAAGTATGGTATAGGAACTACCATATCTAACAAATGTAGACGGATTAATGCGTTGCAAGAAGGAAATCAAAAACTGCCATATTGCCTGGATGCCAACTAGTATCGGATATTTTTTGAACTTAAAAGATGTTGTTATTGATACTTTCAACTCTATTTCCTGTAATTTGGTCCCATGTAATAGTCGAGAAGGCTATAACCAAATATTTCTACATAATGATATGATTTAAATTATCAAAAACTTAGTTATCACCTTTCGACTTTTAATATAGGATACTTTTTTTCATACCAAAAATGTTAAACTTGAATTACTATTTTCTAAGAAAACTTGTGTTCTTAACTTCAATGATGTTTGATTCTATCCTTTCAAGATTCAAAAAAAATAACACTTTGTAGTCGATGGCTCTATAGCCTGTAGAATATGACATAATCTTTCTACAAGGAGTAATCTCGAAATTTACCTTGTCGAGACATGTTCTACTTTCTTTTGTAGCACTTACTTTAACCGCCATTAATTAGAAATCTTTTTGTATTCATTATTTGTAATACCGAATATTTGTATTCTTAATGTATAGCACTATAATCATACCGCTCATAGTTAATTTTTTAAAAAATTCTTATTGAAATTATTAGATTAAAGACGTAAAGTCCCTTACATTTCAACGCCAAACCAAAGATGACTTGATTATCTCATTTACCACTCCCCTTTTATAACTCTTTCAAATATCCAAAGTGGTTGTTCCAAAGTATTGTTCCATTGCTTTG
The DNA here is from genome assembly GCA_019722365.1 of Lithospermum erythrorhizon. Lineage (NCBI taxonomy): Eukaryota > Viridiplantae > Streptophyta > Magnoliopsida > Boraginales > Boraginaceae > Lithospermum > Lithospermum erythrorhizon. The sequence continues at coordinate 15,467 of JADFUC010000782.1, read as the reverse complement.
ATTTGGGTAATGTAAGAGGCATTTAACGCCGGTGTAATTAAAGTTTGTATTTCAAATTTTCCTATAATTTCTTTAAAAATACATTGTAAATCACTATTTTTCTAGGGTTCATTTTTTATATGTACTTTAGCAGCTAAAATAACTAGAAAGATTTTATTATATATAATGTACGTACACTAGTACAATAAAAACCTTTTTGTTAAAAAACTATTCAGGTACAAAGAAAGGACAAACGATTGAGGTCCACTATCAATCTATCGGTCTCTAAACGCACTTCTAATTGCTTCGAGATATTGATTTGATGTAATCTCGTAATTGATTGGACTTGCAATCTTGATTTGGGCGCCTTCTTGGTGTCGGATTTCATACCGGACCGCTATGTAATCCTTAGTTGGACTTGGATTTATGCTTTTAGACCGTTATGTAATCATGTCGGATATGAGTCCGATATCTTTATACTAGATAGAAGACTTAGTCTCTAGACTTTGGTCTTGACTCTGTGATATGGTCCGAAGTCAGTTCCTTTAGCAACAAGATAACCGCATGGTCGCTTTGACTCTTGATCTTGGTCTATGTAATTTAAAAAGAGTGTGACTTAGACTTGATTTGAATTTGTGTCTAGCAAGAGAGCCTTTTATTAGCTTGATCTCGCATGCCTAGACCGAGTCGTGCTTTGACAACTTATTCTCATCTTTAGCGATTTTACTCAAGAGGATGCCTACAGCCTTCCTCCGAATTTCCAAACAAAGACAGGCTATGCAACATATATATCATGCCTCGTGATTTACTACAGAGTTTTATAGCTTAATCATGTAGTTCATTTATTTTATGAGACCCGAATGATCGATTCTCACGCTTTATAAGTACTGATTTATGAAAATTACTTTGTCCCCACTCCAAGGCAAAAGAGGCGCTCTAGGGTTAATTAATGCGTAAAACCCTAATTACTTACATTAATTCTCTACGGGGCTTAATTCCCGGGAACCCTTGTCATTTCACACATGTTCAACTTTATTATGGTTCGGTCAACCTCTAATTGTCATTGCAGAGTATCTCAAGTGTGATCAATTTTCCATTTAATTGATTTTATCGATTAAAATAAATCAAATATAATTCTAATTTATTTAATAAATTTTGATTGTCTACAAATGCCCCCTCTAACTCGGCACATACTTAGTACACGATACATTGCTTTTGATATGCATTTAATGTCACGCATCGATTTTCTTATTTATCAAAAAACCCTTCTTTAATTTAATTTCTAGAAATTAATTCCATATCATGGAAATTTAACGATCAACATGAATTTAATTCATGCTAATACTTAATGAAGTCAGCTTCTAATCTCATGTAGATTTAGATTTAACTGATTTATTTTCGACTAAGTTCGATCTTAAGTGATACGTCGAAATTGTAATTGGGATAGATTTGACATTAAGTCATGCTAACTTTATGGATCATTAATTTTAATTCCTTTTGTGGGTATAAAATTATTTCCATATTGATTTGAAAATTTTCCGACCTTGTGGGATTTTTCGGCATTTATTTGGATTTTGCATAACCGAACAAGATTTTAGTGTTCTAAAAATACAAACGAATCCTCGACCCAGCACTAGTGGTGGTCGAATCCATTCATGTGGGGTGACGGTCACTTTTGATTTTATGGCCATAATTAATTTATTTGATCACACACACACATTACACTTTATTTTATTACTATAAGCATTTTTTCATTTAAGGTAATAAAGTGGATAAGGAAATGACCCGGAGCTTCCGAATGTTAGAAATTTCGCCATCCCTATGGTAGGGGTAAGGGCTTATATTTTGCCTTTTATTTAGTATGGAAATTATTGTTGTCAACTTCGTGCTTTACTTGATGATCAAGTCACCCTATTTTCATATCATTTCATCAACTTTACTATATAGCGATAGTTTGTCTCGTATTTGACACAATCTCCCTTCTTTCTTTCTCTCATACTTTCGAAACCATCGCTATGCAAGAGTAGAAATTTGATTTTTTAAAGCTTTTCTTATTTGTTTCAAGCCGTTAGTTTATGATTTGGCTTTGCGGTAGTATTTTGAAGCGGTGTACTTTTTCGTTTGAATTTTCGAGCATCTTTCTTCGTAAGCTTCCCTATTTTGTTATTATTTGTTTATGACATAGGGATATAGCTTTAATGATGTCATATCATGCTTTTATTACATGCTAATTACTTGAAATCAATAATGACATATAATCGTAAATTATAGTGTGGTTTGATTTGTTATGCAATTGCAAAATCATTCTGCCTTTGATAATTGTTTCCGCTCGTTGTTGTTGATTGTCATGAAAATTGTATGAGAAGTTCCCCATGAATGTAGAGTATCCCATATTTTCTCTCAGATTTTGAAAATTGCCGATAAACTCGGTAATATGTTTTTCGTAACTTTCTCCTTTTTTAGTAACTCATGTGTAAATCAGATTGTGAATGAACCGCTTACCCGCTTGAGTGATCCACGACGAAATCGAAGGTATCAAAGAGGCTGAACGCTTGCATTTTTTCTTCATGGGATTTGCACCCGTAGATTCATGGATTGTTCGCAACTGCTGCGTTGGTAGTTTCTTGAAATTTAAGACATAAACTTTAAAATTCATAACTAATTGCTCGCTTTATCGAATTTAGTGATCCACGGCCACTAGAAGGTATTTAGGTTCTATTTCATTCGCCTAGGTCCAACTATTTTGTTTGTTGGCCTGCTATTCCGAAATCCTCGACAAAGTACTTTCTGATGCTTCGCTTTTAGCCATGATGCTTGAATTCTCAGGAATGGAGCCACAGGAACTGTGAATTTTATATAGGGGAGGCTAAGTACTAATATTATATAAATAAAGAAAAATATAAAAATATTTAGGGGTGAACAACTTAATTTTGAATAATAAATGGTAAAATTCTATTTTTAATAGTAAAAAATATAATTTTCAGAATTTTGGAAGCACTGCCCCATACCTCCTCCCCTATTTCCTCCACTCATGTGGTTTGTTCTTGGATGTCTCCAATTCATGGATTATCATACCAAGGTGTATCGGTATATTAAAGTACCTTTGCCCTTGAATATATTTTGTGTCTTTTGATTTTATTTGCATCGAAATCTAATAAGTTGTGATTTTAGCATCCATGTACATCTTTACTCCCTGCTTCCTTATTCTTTTTCTTTTTATGGTCTTGAGTGAGCTTTTATGGGAGTAGGATGTCATCACACTCCCTTCCGATCCTATTGTTCATGAGCTATATGCTTCATGCATGAGCTCTTTCTTTGCGATCATGAAAAGATAACTTTGGCAAGTGTAGGATCTCAAGATTCTGGCTACTATTTGTTGTCCTTAGTTTTATGATCCAACAATTGTACTTCAATTTGGCAAGTGTAGTTATTGTTGTAGGGCCTTGTAGTTCACTTCTTCATAATTGTGTTCTTCTATGAAAGTACTCATAGTCCGGCTATTGCTACTGTGATAGTGTATAAACTTTCTAGTCCTAGACAACGTAGTTTTAAATCATAGTAGTCTCTCATCATGATGCAAGCCATGGGTGCATACTCTTTGAGGGAGCATGATTTATACTATATTGTACTTAGCGTAATATTTGCACTTCTAAGTAGGGCTTCCAACAAAATACAAATCCGAACCGAACCGAACCGAAAATAACCGAAATTGGAGGAACCGATTGGAACCGAACCGATTTCGTTCGAAAATAAAAACCGGTGGCTGGTTCGCCCGTCTGGTTTTCCCTGAATCGACGGGTTCGGGAACCGACCGAACCGATTGAATTTTTTAATTAAAAAAAATTAAAATATTATATATATATATATAACCGAAATAACCGAGAACCGAACCGAAAAATAACCGAAAACCAACCAACGGAACCGAAATAACCGAGAACCAATCAACCGACGTGGAACCGACGGAATCGAACTCGTTTCGGGTTCCATCTCAATCCGAACACTGTGTCGGGTTCTGTTCCAAAAATGCCCAAACCGAACCGAACCGACCCGATGGAAGTCCTACTTCTAAGTAGCATATCACGCGCTAGGATACGCCTCATAGAGGTCTTATTGTCCCGAGGATTTGAAACCCACCGGACCTGAGTTTTGAAACCCCATCAAGCTTTCTTTGGATTTCCAGATCCATAATGCCCAAACAAGACTGAATTTGTAATGTGATATGTAAAGTAAAGTATCCCATCAATTAAAATGAGGACGTGATCACAAATACTAATCATTTGTATCCGAAAAGTCCGGGATTAGGAAGGCAAAACCTGATTGTCTAACCGATAGGAAATATTAGTGAAATGCAAAAGAGAAATAAGCAAAACAAGGTAACCGTGGAAATAAATACAAGCAATCTTCGAGATCGCAAGTCAGACAATGCACGTTAATCCGAAAAAGGAGCTAAATCCCGATGTGTAAACAAACAGATGAGCACAAGGAAAGAGACAGGCGGCTCCAAAAGATCGGATAGATTATCCTAACAAGATTGATGAAAATTCACCACCAAAATATTAGAGGACATTTATAAGAGAATTTCCGAGACCTACAAGTGACGAAAGAAGACAAGATTCTTTCTTTGAAGTGGCAATCAATTTGAATTTTTTCTTGTTTTGATTTATAACAATGAATTGCTAGAAAACTTCACAAACCACATGTTTTCTTTTCCGTTCCTTACAATTAAGCATAAAATATTTAATAAGAGGCCTAAACACTTGTTCGCTGATCGTAGTGTCAAACCATAACAGCAGGATCAGCAACAATCTTGTTAGATTATAAAGGTGACTCCTACAGCCTTTTCATCCTCAAGCAGCACTTTATGTCTCATACCACTTAATTTTTACAAAGACACGCAATTGTAGTCTAATAACGAGGGTACGAGCCCACAACAGACAACTTCATCTTTTATCTGTGTTCGCTGCATACTTGCATCACGATCTTCGCTCGTATACTCTTAACCGAAGTAGACAATCCTTCAAATGAAACTCTTATAAAGTGGACACCTAAATCCCGCAAGGAAGAGCCTGAAAATCTCACATAATTGGCTTAAAATATGCAAATGAAATAGCAAATACTCTTGTAACAAGAGTGGAACGAGAAACCTCTTTAATGAAATCTCAGATACCAATAAACTATTAAGCCATCAATGACTGAGGCGAATCGAGGTGAATATTATAAATTTATTTAGGTGAATCAAGGTAAAACATAATTGAGTGTACTGATTTGAAAGTGAATGAAGTAGAATTGACGTAAATCTATTTTCTTATATGACATTACTGAAATCATTTAAGATATTCACGTAATTCACCTCGACTCATTCCAAAACAAACTAATCTAATTTTTTTTAAAACTCCTCTCATATCCATTAATCAAAATCTTAAGAAACCATATGCATTAGACTCGTAATAACCGAAACTCCTCTTTATATTCAAGGATCCGCAACGTTACTTGTCGAAAGTGTGCACTTGATAGATCTCAGAATGACGTAATAACCTGCAAACCAGATCATCCAGTAAATCACACTAGACAAATCCTATGCGAGTAATGTGACAAGATGGACCGAGAAAATATTGATAAGTGAAATCGAAACTCCCACTATTTCCACCGCAATGAACTCGTTTAAAATACTTTGATTACTCCTCAACAATTATTCCATTATTACAAAACCATTTCCCACCTTCCTATCAAATTCCACCCCAAAATAAATATCAATGCATTTTTTCATCCTCATAATCTAATAATCACATCAGAAAATGTCTCGATTCCGGCGGACTCAAATCTATCCAGATGAACCTGTAATCAACGATGAGGATGTTGCCAGGTCACCTGAAAGCCACGTGTCAGAAGATCACGAGTCGTTTATAGGCGATGTGGTTGAGCGTAATAATTCGTGTATTAATCGTGATTATGAAGGCGACTACCTTTACGTACCCTCTCGTCCCCACCTCATCAAAATTCTCGATAAACAAGGTCAATTTTATAATATCTTATATCTACTTCCCTTTGCTATCCCTTCATGCCCTATGCACAATGATTTTACGTCATGTTTTATCGACGTCGTGTGTTAAAAATTATGTAATCACACGTTATATATAATGCAGCACATGTGAAATAAATGTAATGCAAATATTAAAATAGAAGGAGTCATCGAAAGAGAGAACCAAAGCGATTTAAGCTTAAGTTTGATTTTTAAACACCTTTGGTACTATTACTTGATCTATTATTAACTTGTGTTTAAATCATAAGTATCATAGTTATGTGTTTAAATTATAAGTATCATGTTATTAGTAGTAATGTTCATTAAAAATACTAGTATTAGATATTTTTTACAAAATATTTTTAAAAGATTGTTTAGTTTTGAATTTTGATGGTTACATTAACATTAAAGAGACCCATCTGTTTAGTTTGAATGCAGAAATTTATTTTTTAACAATGCCTGCAAATAATGTTCTGGAAAGATTTCTATATTCCAATGAATTGTTGAAGGAGTTCAAGGGCAATGTGTGTGTGTGGGTGGGGGAGGTTGTGTGCCTTGTAGAGCGCAAATAGTATTTAGTAATAAAAACTTGAACCAGTTCTCAGTTTTATTTTAGCATTCATATCATTACCCAACGTTACACTTCATTCTCGATCAATTCAAACAACCTTATCACGTAAGTAAGATTGGCAAGCATTTATCTTATATCCGGCCACCCCATATGTAAAGAACTCATCAAAGCGACGTTAATATTAATGTTGGTGATTCATTACCCTATATTTGATTCATTGATTTTAAAAGATTCATGAATTGTCCCTGTAAATGGTCTTAGATATCGCACTCGTAACTTAGCACTCTGCTTTACGGACGCTAACGTCATGGATAGCCGAATTTTGATTAGGGAGCAACATGAACATCTGTGTACGACTCTTTTTTAACCTCGAATTGTTTATATTTGTATATATTTATGCTCTTGTCTGAGTCTAATTCTCCATTTTCATGCATGTGACTCAAACAAAAAAAGTTCTCTTGCGCATAAAGCTAAATTTAATTCAGAAGAAAACCACATACTTGTACTTATGAATTTGCTATCTATATCATAGACCCTGAGACTGACATGTACCAGATCAATAGCCTTGGCAGCTGTAGTATGAACCGGAGCGATAATTTTCTCGCCATTATTATCCCAACCGAGCATGATCTACTGATGGCTAGTACACGAAAGAACAAAATCGCAAAGGTCTTAATTGAAGCTATCATGAATTTACCTGATTATGAACTTGACGTGTTTCTCGAATAGGTGTTGAACTTGGATTGTTTATACTGGCTCTTCTAATCCTCCAGCAGTTTATCAACTTTGTTGGCTTCATAGTTTAACAAAATATGCGCCTAAATAGTAAATTATGTACCTTCATTTGATATAGTTTCATGATCGTAAGCAATGGAGCTGCACAAACGAATATGAAGTGATGCTTAAAAGGCCATAGGATTCATAATGTGCATCAGCTCAACATAAAAGAGCACTCTGTTGCATCCCTCATACTGTTACACAGTGAATAATTGTAGTAATGAGATGATTCATCAGCTTCTTGGTTCTCAACCCATTTGTTTACTTCCATTTTGGTTTGGATGTCACAGCTTTGAAAATTCAAGCTGCTTACTGCAGTGAAAGAACCCACTTGAAGAAGAAGGTAAGTCAAATGCCAACTACATCCCCTGCACTAATTCGTGCGCTCAATACCTGTCCTATCTCCTCAGGTGGAATTAAGACACAAGAATTGTCCCAAAATAATTACATCTTTTCCTTGTTATTTTTGTAGGATTAGATTATTTTGCCTCGAGCACTGCAACCTTTAAGTGCGCTGAATTCTTTTGACACTATTAGCTAATTATCCTCTTCATAAGCCAAAGTGGTTTTTGTGAATCGCCATTTGTTTTAGTAATTTTTACACTCCTAAGGATTTGTGTAGAACATTTTTTCATCATCATGCCATCTTCTCCCTATTCAATGTTTATTTTCAACTTGATACAATCAAGTCCCAAAGATCTTTATTCAAGCCGATTTTTACTTTTAATGTTCTACTGCCTGCCTCATGCTTACCATCTTATCAACCGACATCGATGTAAAGTGCTTCAAATTGGAAGAAAACAAGCGTGTGGATGAGAACGTTACATGATATATTAATTACTATACCGCCACATGAGTTCACTAGTGGGTGTAAGAACTAAGGAGACTATAACCTGCAGGAGTATCATTGTTGTTTTCCCATGTCTGCATTTTCTTGTTGGAAATCTGTGATGGAAAGAAAGGGGAAGAGAAAAAGAAACCTAGAATCTACAAGAAAAAGGAAAAGAAAGACAAAATTGCAGAAAGTGAATCGTATGGCAGAGGACTGTTATTCATCATAAAATTTGGCACATTTGCATGGTGGGGATTTTAGCAACCAAATCAACCTAACCTGCAACTCTTTGTCAGGGTAAGTATTTATTCTCCAGACAAGCTTAAAAAAGAAACAAGGATAGAGACTTATCAACCATACAAGTATACAACCAACTATTTATGTAAGAGGTAATGTGGTCCAAATAATTAAGGAGAAAGAATCAAAACAGCTAAGAGTTATAATTCTATGATGTTGTTGATTTGCCTTGTTGACCTGAAGAAGAAGCTCCTATCTCAGCTATGGTGTTATGCAGAAACCAGATCAAAGCTCTTAGTGATGGCCTATTTTCTGTATTGACTCTTCTAATATTCTCCACCATCTTCACTACATCATAAATTCTGTATCTCTGTTCTGCATCTGTTGCTACTATGGTCATCCCCACCAACATTCTCAACCATCTCTTCTTCTATATTGGGATACCTCAAAAGCTGCACATCAAACACTTCAGCAGTCCATTCTTCACGAACAACAGAATGAACCCACTTGACCAAGTGGATGACCTCTTGGCCCCCTGGGGTATGTATTGGTGATTTCCCGGTAAGAAGTTCGAGCAAGAGGACACCGAAGCTGTAGACATCAGATGCCTGAGTTGCTTTCCGGCTGTCTGTGACTTCGGGGGCATGGTACCCTCCCACCCTCATACCGGTGGCAATTCAACGGTGTCAAGGATTGTTGCCAAACCAAGATCAGAAACGAAACCATACTGCTGAGAGTTGATGAACACATTGGAGGCGCCATGTTTCCATGTATAAAGCCTCCATTTTGAGAGTGGATATGAGCAACACTCTAGCTGCACCAATGGCAATCCTTAGCCTGGATTCCCAGTCTAAATTAATCCTGTTCCCAGATCGTTTTTCTGCAAATATATGAAGTGCAACAAAGGAACATCAACAAATATTAAGCAAGAAAGCCCAATGCAACAATATACTCCAGATTTCATAAGATACCCAAACGTATGATGGTTATGTTGTATAAAGTAAAATTTAAAGTTTGTACAGCTGAAGCAATATGATAAATCTGCAAGCAATCAAACAGTTTGATAATGCATTGATGTTTTGCATACCGCGGTAGTATCAGACACAATTTCTGTGTGTAAAAATCATACACCATGAGCTTTCTTCCTTTGAATAGAAATATGCCCTTAAGGGAGTGTGACATTTTCTATGTCTGATTCTTCCAAATAATTTTCATTTAGTTGCCCAAACTCTTCCAACAGTCATTATTCCTTTCGATCTTCACTGCCACAGTGTTATTAGCCTCCTCCAATGCTGCTTTGTATGTAGTCCCAAAAGTTCCCTTCCCAAGCACCTCTGCAGAAGCACTCAACAAATCTTCCAGATCAAATGCCAGCTCTGAACCCTGAATAAATGTCAGCCTGTTATTCCCATTCTGACTTACAGAAGCTCCTAATTTATTTTTGGACTTCTCTTTCTTCTGTGGTTTAGCTATAACACCACTTTCACCTTGTTTTTTGGAGAAGCAAGCAGTTATCAGAATAGCAATTATCACAAAGGCTAAGTACTGGAGCCACTGAGATTCCATAGATTTGGAATTAGCTTTAGTGGATTTCTTCAAGGAAAATGGGAGGGAAGGCTGGAGTCAATGCAAGCGATGAATAGTCATCGGAGAGGTGATTACCAGCAAAAGCTGAACTAGGGAACCTATGTAATGATTTCGGCAGACTTCCAGTAAGATTGTTGTTGGAGAGGTCTAACAACTGAAGACTAGGGATATTAAGATCAGGGATTTCTCCAGAAAGCGAATTATTCTCAAGATACAGAGGAAAGTCAAATGAGAGTCAAATTGAACTGAGGAGAACATTGCCATTCAAGGCATTATTTGACAGATCAAGAATTGAAAGATTTTTCCAGGGAAGAAAATCCAGAGGCAATGCACCCTGTAAATGATTAGACTGCAAATAAATAGAGGTTATATTCCCAAGCATAGAAATCAGAATGAATACTAATCCGGGCTGGATCTCAAACTCAAGATCTGGAGCCCTGACAACCTACTGAGAGTATTTGAAGGAATCGGTCCCCAGAGTCCAAATCCCGGCAACCGGACAGCAATGATTCTAGACTTGTCATCACTACAAGTAACACCAACCCAAGAACTACAAGCAGAAGTTTTCTCATCCCAATTCAATGGCCTTGAATGGTTGATATTTCTACTAAATTCTATCAAAGCTTTCTTATCTTCAGTAGGTTCACTCTTTGCAATCAACAAAACGGAACTGCACCAAAATATTACCCAAAAAATGAATCTGAACTTCATTTTGCCTCTCTTTTCTGCCTGAAGATCAACTGTTACAAAATACAATGTCCTAATTTTCCGTATCAAAACTGCAAATGAACACATTAAAAGCAACAAAAGATTAAGAAGCATAAGGACTGAAATGATCGAGCATGCACTTATAGCCATGCCTAATACTTTGCATTATTAAATTTGCATCCGTTTTTTTCTACAAACAGTCTGTCTTTATACATTTCCTTAAAAAAATCAAAAATATAAAAATAAAATTTGATAAAATTAACTAGGCAAGCGACCTTTAGACAACCAAGTATAAATTCTAATTCATTAGGAATAAGAATATGAAATAATGACTAAGACATAAAGTTAATTCATTCTTTCTTTTATCACATGTTTCACCAACTTAGTTTTTTCATAACATTTTATCAATTCAAAAAATGAAATAAACAAAGAGTTTATTCATAAACTACCATCTGAACAAAAAATGAGAAATGGTCAATGGGTTGCCTATTCATACCTTGTTGCTTCAAAAAACAGATTCTGGCATCGACCCTAAGCTAAATATTAGCCCAAATCAAAACTAAAACGAAACTTTATCCCGACTAAATGAGGCCTACTAAAAATAATATTATGATGAAGAAAAATGAGAAGAATTTGATTGAGAAATATGCAATAGCCAACAGTTTAGAGGAAGAATAAATGATTGAGTTGTGGGGCAGACAAAAGAAAAGTCGAAACATTTAAAAGGAAGAAGTAAGAGATAGAGAGAACCGTTTGTTTATTCTTATTATGGCGCGAGATATCTGGAGCACACAAAACGGAACTATCATTGCTCAATTAATTACTATATAATGCTCGATTTTTTTACTCGTCGTTTTAAGATTTTGCATAATAATTAAAAAAATATGTTTTTTTACTTGTATATCCTTATTTATAGAAAATTAAAATATTAAAATTATATTGAATTAATTGCATGCAATACTCAAATTAAAGAATGCAAAGAATATGAATATTTAATATCTAAGAACACAATAGAAAAAATATAAATATGTCTAGAAAATATAGGATGACAAATGAGACACAAAAAATAGTGCTAAAACTAACAAGCATAAAAACGATAATGAAGTATTACAAACTACTCGAAATCCTAAAGTATTGTCAATGTTTTGATTTTTAAAATCAAAGATTTTTGTATATATATATTGTATTTCATTTGAAAATATATTAGAATAATATTATCAATGTATTTTTATCATATTATATTAATGATGATAATTTTAATTCAAACGTTTATTATATTATAACAACTAAAAGCACCAATTGGATTAATAGTTAGTCATCAAATTAGCTTTTTAATTGGAAAACTTTGAAGCAAATTACAACAACACTCACTCATGTTTATTTCGATTTTTATTCACTCACTCATGTTTGGTTATGGTCAAGAGTTCACTCTCTCTAATAAATTTTAATTGGTCATTTTACTTCCGAGACACTGATCAGTGAAGTCAATCGTTAGTGAAAGAGGCAGGCACGTGATTTCGTTACTTGATCAAAACTAAAAACTTTTAAAATAAATAAATGGAAAATAAGAAGACACTCATTCATGCTTACTTTTTTTCATTACCACTTCATAAAGAGCCTCGTCCCATTCAATTATCGATCATTCTTATTGGTCAATTTTACTCTAACATCAATTCAATCGTGAGCCAACCTGCTAATAATACATTGCAATTCTGGCTTTTTTCCGTAAAAATAGTCTTTTCAGATGTAAAAACATTTTAAAAAATAAAAAGGCGGATTATAATTCAGCCAAATTGATTTAGGACATTTCAAAATCCCTAACTCTGGATAATCAATTGACTTAGAAGAAAAATTGGATGATTTGGAGTCATCAGTTCTCCCGCTTTTTTATTTTAGTGAAAGTCCTAAATTAATTTTGGGGTTGGTTATTATCCCCCAATTTTTTAGTATTTTAGGAAGTTTTTTTAGATGTGAAATTATTGTTTTACCTCTCCAAAGGTCACGGGCTCACACACAGATTGACTAACGACGTTAGGAGTAAAATGGACTAATTAAAATTGGCCAGTTAGTGAATAGGACCAAAACAAACATCAGTGAGTGAATGATAAATGAAACTAAACATGAATTTTCCATTTGTTTTTTTTAGAAATGAATATTTTATCTTTAAAATAATGCTGCTAATAATATGCGTTGACTAGCTTATCGACTTCACAAATGAAGTTGATCAGGAGTAAAAAACTAATTAAAATTGATTAGTGATATATAGGCAAAAATTTCAGAAAATCATATTCCGTCGTATTTCGACGTTTATGTATATTATAATTGTGCTTCAATTTTTTTCATTTTTTCCGCCTAAAGTACCACCATTTTCCCCACCTAATAAAAATTCAAATTTTTGTCGTATTTCGTCGTTTATGTATATTGAAATTCAAAAATTCATATACCCACCAAATAATCAAATATTATTGCCATTAAAGGACAAAAGGACAAACTTCTCAATTTCGGCTGCTGGCCCTTTTAGATTAATTAGTAATACATTTCAATCAAATATTACGTTTTAACAAAAAGGACAAAAAGGACAAATTTCTCAATTTCGTCGTCTTTCATCCTTTTTGTTACTTTGTATATATGTTGTTAGATTAATTAGGAATACATTTCAATTCATTACGAAGTTATGCACCTAATATTTCATAAATTATTACTTATTTTGAATGGATTCCATTGATATATATTACGCTACTATATGATCTCGCTTAATTTACCGCATTGAAGTTCTAATCATTTATGTCTCGTATTAGCACAAATGGCTATCATCTATTTAAAAAATAGTTTGCATAATGTAGTTTATTTATTAGATATATAGATTATAAGTGAGTCAAACTTCTCATCAAATCCATTCAATAAGGCTATTAAAGAGAATAATCAAATATTATAGTTTTAACAAAAGGATAAAAGGACAAATTTCAATTTCGCCGCTGCCCTTTTGTTACTATGTATATATGTTGTTAGATTAATTAGTAATACATTTCAATTCATTGCGGTTACGCACCTAATATTTTCATAAAAACATTTACTTATTTTGAATGGATTCCATTAATATATTACGCCACTATGATCTCATGAATGGTCAAGATTTAGTTCTAATCATTTATGTCTCAGATAGTATAAAATGCATAAGTGAGTCCAACTTCTCATCAAACTATTCAAACATGTCATATTAAAGATAATTAATCAACATTACGTGCTTTAACAAAGACAAAAAAGGACAAACTTCTCAATTTCGTCGTTTTCGTCCTTTTGCATTAATTAGTACATTTCAATTAAATATTACGCTTCAACAAAGATCTAAAAGACAAACATTTCAACTGCCTTTTAGTTTGTCCTAATTGTTGTTAATAAATTTTATTTATTATGATTTTCTTATCTTTAAGATGATTAATTATCAATAAATTGAATTCTCTATATATTTTTCTCGATTTTTTAAATACAAATCAATCCATTTAATAAGATAAATTGCATTTGTAATTGAATTTTTTCTAAAATCGCTTATATACTTATTAAAAATGACTAACCTGCCGTCATTTTATCCATTTGCTGAGTATTCTGCCTGGTTGGAAAGTGGATAAACGACGAGTTCGAAACTCAGTCGTTTTTTATCAATTCTCCAGTAGTGTAATGTCCACTAGTCAATAAGGCATATTTTTAAAATACCTATATTTATGCATAATTTTGAATACCTGTATTTTCTTTCCTCGATTTGAATTTTTGGTTTGTGATATTTTCTTAATTTTATATTGAATTAATATGCATAATTTTCATATATTAAATTTTTATGAATAGTAACAATAGTACATTCATTTATTTTTTATTAAGAGAAAGAATTAATTAGAATTGTTCATTATTTGAAGAAAAAAATCTTAGGTTGTTTCTATCCATAAATGGATAACCTTTGCTTCAAGAAATGCGAGGAGAATTTTATTTTTCAAATGAATGTTTTATGTTTTTGCAACAAAACATTTAATGAATGTTCGGAATATTCTATTGAATGAAACTTATTTTATTTTACATACAAGAAAAAATTATTTAATAGAGGGGCCTCATTTAGTATCTAGGCACAGAGCCTCCGTTTTATGAGACTACCGCATCCCTAGATTTCACTCTACGCCAAGATATTGAGATAATGTAATCTATGGGTAGCATAGAATCTAGGTTTCAACCTTTTTGAAATATTATAAGAGTTCAGATTTGTTTGAACCCAGAATTTTTTCCGGGGTGGATTTTGTTTGAAGGAGTTCCTAATTTTAAGAGTTTTTTACGTGAGAAATTGTCTAACTTTTACCTTCTTAGAGAGAGAGAGAGAGAGTTCAGGCATGAATTATGGAGATGAATGAGGGAAATCAGATTTTATTGTTGCTGGGTTATCATTTATCATTTACTGATCACACACACTTGATCAATATATAAGCATATATGTTACATATTCATTATTAAATATATCTAACAATGGAGTCAAATCTTCCTGAAGATATTGTGCACACACATCTATTGCTACCAAATCCTCTTGAGATTCAAGGCAGTGAGCAAATCATGGTACTACTCAATCACAAGGCAACAATTCATCAAAGAGCGAATTGATCGTATCGATAAATCAACATGCAGGTGCAATATTGTTTACACTCCACAAGGCAAACTTGTTCGTCCCTTTCTCCACCTTGGGGCTTATTCAGCAATACGTAACTGAACGAAGTACAATTGAG